>JAMYWD010001646.1:0-17614 GCA_028583415.1 Protea cynaroides
GCTTCGGGCAGGCGCGAAGCTCCTCTTCTTCTGTCTGACTGGTCGGTGTTGGGGGTCGACCGCCAGATGATGTTCGATCACTTCTCTAGGGATTCCTGGCATCTCAGAGGCCGACCATGCAAATACATCTAGGTTTTTCCTCATGAATTCTATCAGCTCTTCCCTTTGGTCCTCAAGTAGTAAGGAGCCGACCTGGAATGTCTTTTCAGGCTGATCGTCAGCCATCGGGATTTGCTCTAACACCTCGGCGGGCTTTCTCCTGCTCGGTGGGTCAATGTCTCGGACATTCACGATGTTCACCTGTGCTGCTTTCAGGGCTCTTTGACTATTTTTCAACTCAGTGGCGTACCATCTTTTGGATGTCACCTGGTCTGTTCGGCATTCTCCGATGTCGTTCTCTGTCGAGAACTTCATCACCAGGTAGTAGGTGGACATGCATGCCTTGAGCTTGTTCAATGATGGGCGGCCGAGGATCACATTATGTGCGGACGGCCGATCTACCACCATAAATTCGATCATCACCCTCTGTTGCCTGGGTTTTTGGCTGAGTATCACTGGCAATTGAATGCCTCCTTTTACCGTGACTAAGTCCCCGAAAAAGCTGATGAGATCAAAGGTGACCGACTGGAGCTGGTTGTCTCTTAGCTGCATCCTTTGGTACGCGTGGTAGAATATGATATCTACCGATGCTCCCTGTGTCCACTAAGCACTTGGCGACATCACAGTGTCCGATCCCGACTGTGAAGACAATGGCATCTTCATGGGGGACTGCCACGTTGACGAGGTCTTCATTGCCGAAGGTGATGATTTCTCTAGTCTGTGCCTTTTTGGTCGACCATTCTGTTTTCGCCACTATACGGGAGTAGGCTTTGGTCGACCTATTAGATGTGTTCCCGGCTATCGATCCTCCTATGATGGTGAGGACTGTCTTTCCCTCAGCTTTGGGTCCCTTTGTAATGGCATAGACGCCACTATCCCTAGGGATACGTAGGCCCATAGCTGTTCGTGGTCGGTCCTAAGGTTGAGGGCTGCCAACGAATCGTCGATCGGATTTTCTTCTTCTTGACGCCGGGAGGGACTTCCTCCTCCTACTTCTACCCCTTTTTTCTGGTTCAGACCAGGACGGGAAGGACCCGAACTGGATATGCTGTCTGCCTCCCAACCGTTCCTTCACCGGTATTTTGGCTGGCTCTGCTCCAGATGACCTTCCGATTGTACCAAATTGAACGACATCGACCCATTGTCTAGGGGCCGCAGGACCTTCCTCGGGATCTCGATCGTCCCTTCAATCTGCGTTTTGGTCCTCGCCTACGTCCGCTCGGAAATTGTTTGGCTGTTGGTTCCTCGAAGGTGGAGGGGGTAGCCTGCGATCTCTCCGAGCCGGCGCCGGTCCCCTGCTAGCGTCTCTGACAAAATTGCGATAGTAACCCCGCCGGATGAGATCCTCAATTTTCCCCTTGAGGTACTTGCACTCATCCATATCGTGACCGTGGTCGCGATGAAAGCGACAGTATCTGGAGCGATCTTTATTCCTTCCTTCACCTAGAGGCTTTGGTGGTGGTCGGAGGTTTCGATCATTTCTGATTACCTCCAGGATCTCTGTCATCGAAGTGGTGAGCAGAGTGTAGTAGTCGAAGGTCTTGTACGGGTGGCGATGTACTTGTTCTTTGTCGGACCTTTGCTTCTTAAGGTAGTTAGAGTTCGGCGTCTCGTCGAATAACTCAGACCTCTTTTTGTCAGTAGGCTTCTGATCGGTCTTCAGGTTGTTGACCGCATTATTTTTCTGGGCCTTTGTCATTTCGTCTGCTGAAGCGTATTTCTCGCATCTGGCCAGCAGGTCATCCAAGTTCTTCGGGGCTTTTTGGCAAGGGACCAACAAAGCTCTCTGTCCGTTACTCCGGCCTACAAGCTGGACATATGCACTGTAGGCTCGACGTCCTTGATCTCCAGCACTTCGGTATTGAAGCGATTGATGAAGTCCCGTAAGGACTCGTCTTTCTGCTGCTTGACCGTCGACAGATGATAAGATGTCTTCTTGCGCACTCGGCTGGCCTGAAAGTGCGTCAAGAACTTGTTCGACAGCTGTTCGAACGAAGTGATGCTCCTCGGAGGTAGGTTGTTAAACCACGTGCGTGCAGCGCCTCTGAGATTCGAAGAAAACGCTCTGCAGATCAGGCTGTCACTAAGCGGGTAAAAGAGCGTCGTAGAGACGAACGCGTATAGATGTTGCTCGGGATCATTGCTCCCGTTGTAGGAGTCTAGGACGGGCATCTTGAAATTGTCAGGAGGGGGAGCCCTCATGATCTCGTCAGAAAGTGCCGTGATGGCGGTGTAGGCCGTCCTCGGTGGAGCGACTCGGTTCTGCTCCACCTGCTGAAGCCGTGTAGTCAATTCCAACATTTACCTCTCGACCTCTGACTGGGGAGTGGCTGGAGGTGGCACTGCGACCGTCGTTGGCGTCTCCACATTGACTCTCTGCTGGCTGAGGGCATTGAGGAAGGACCTCGCGTCCCTCTCAGGCGGAGGAGGTGCTCCATGCACTCCCTGTGCCTGATGACGGTCGGCTGGATGATGCCGAGCGGATGACCCTCCTACGCTCCGTGCGGGGTGATGAGAATCTTTGCTCTGATCTCGAGATCCCAAGGGAGGACTACTCGGTGCGGCTCTGATTGATGCCGCTGGCGCAGGTTGCTGATGGGCCCCGGATTGGGCCGCTCGCGGTGCTGGTACGGGCAGAGGGTTTACTCCTGCTCCTCTGGGATCAAATTGCTTGCTCGAGCGCCCCTCAAGGCTCGAGTCAACTGATCAATCTGTTGCCTCAACTCGTCGAATTTTTGACGAGTCACGTACTGAGGCGGTGGTTGCGGTGCCATTGCCCGTTGGTGTCGGGGTATGGTTTGTCCCCGGCGTACTTTGCGCTGCTATCAACTTGAACTTGCACGAACGGTTCAGATGGTTGGTGTGAAGCCTAGGCACGAGTTTTCTTGTGTGCCATCAAAAGTGGTTTAAGATCTTCGTGCGCTTGTTCGTCGAACTCAATCAAGAGGGCCCCACGGTGGGCGTCAAACTGTTACGGTCAAAAATCGTCCGTCGGTCTGCGATCTGAGCAACCTGCAATCGCAGAGATGAGACAACGGAGTTGGGCGACTAAGCCCCGGGTAAACTCCAATGCCTAAGTTAGATTCCCAATGTAAACAGTCAAGAGATAGTAGGAAGTTGTCTCCAGTTTAGAGAAAGAGGGGAACGATGAGAGAGTTTAAGCGTACGAGAATGAATGGTGAGGTTGTGAGATGAGAGAGAGATATCATTTACCTTGAGGGGTTGTCCTCTACTTATAGAGATTGGGAAGAAGCATGGAAGTACCAGGACTCAGGGAAGTAGTTCGCCAATAGGACTGCCAAGTGTCGCTCTAAGGGACACCCAGGTCATAGACTCCGAGTAGGAGTGGGAGACTGTAGCCAAGGAAGCTAAGTCGATCGACAGCGAGGGTAACACGCATCACCACACAGATAATCGTATGGCCGTGATGATCAGTGTCGTACCGTACTAGGAGAATGACTCCTCTGTCGTAACCTAGTTGCTTTAGGATTCTGACCTCCGTCCAAGAAACGTAACCGAGTAGGTCTATACCTCCGACCGGTACCGTGTCCTAATAGGACTGTAACTCCTAACGGTATAAGTCGAGTGCACCACATCATTTGTGGTCTGCTCCAGAGATAAAGCTTGCCACGTATAAAATTTTAAATTGATGATGTTTTTCCCACATAACACTCCCATTGCTGAAATGAAATTCCCCAGAAATTCATTGGAAAACCTCCTTTTCCTCGGTCGAGAAAACCTAGAGGACTAGGTGATCCTCCTTTTTTTTACCCCAAATGAAACCCCTTTTTTCCCTCCTCTACAAAAAAATGCAGCCCCCTTTTTTTCTTATTCTCCTTTGTTTTCGTTCCAACGACCTTCATTTGTATCGCACCTTGCATCCCCCTTTTTTTCTTATTCTCTTTTCTCTTTTTTTTCGCTCCAATGACCTACGTTTGTATCGCACCTAGCATGTCCTTAATTTTTCATTTTGATATATTCATGATTGAACATTACCTTGTCCACCTGCAGCGTAATTGAATTGAGCTAAATTGAATTCATGCCATTTTAGTAGTACTTGAATTTGAGCTTTCACTGTTCGCCCATGGCCATACCTGCTCAAGTTTTCCCGCCAAGAAAGCAACGACCTTCAGCAAGCTCTTTCATGTCCCCCAATTTTCTGACCAGGAACTCGTTCATTCTCTTTTCCTTCTCTCCTAAGAGGTCTCTCTCCGTAAACCTCTCTAGTTCCTTTTGAAACATATGTCAACTTCTACAATCTGCAAATCCAAGCTCCTGGCCATCGTATTGGAAGAGATTCTCCGCCTTCCACCGTCCTTTTTTCTTCTCAATCCGCACTTCTCTGCTCCAAAGAATTATACCTTGTTCTACAGAGAACCAAGACTTTAATTGAAGACTCCTCTAAATGGAAGCAAGATGCAAAGAACCAAGACTTGGATTGAAGACTCCTCTAATGGAAGCAAGATGTGGCTTTTGATGCAGAATGAATCGGTTGCGGTCTTCGTCAGATAACAGTTGAAGCTGTGGCTACGCTCGACGTTTTCCCTTTCAAAGAGTTCGATTTGAGCGATGACGTGAAGGAGCTTGTTTGAATCTAACATTCAGACCAATGTTTGATGAAAAGTTAAAATAGTAACTTCCATTTTCTATAATTTAAAACCATAAGGGTATATTTGTGTTTCACTTTTTTGGGTTTCTACCATAAATTAAAAAAGAGCAGGTATAATTATCAAAAACAATTGGATGATATGTGATATTAATCCACACTAGAAGGATAGTACATGTAATTTTCCCTTTATTTTTTGATTTTATATCTAATCCTTTTCTTGCTGATCCCTTGTTCTGGTTTGTTATTCCCTGATCTCTGTCTCCCATGCATGGGCCCATATCAAGTACTCTTGCTGAACTGTACTGAGGGTAAAGCACGCACGGTGGACCGAGTTCTATCATTTATCAAAGAAGTACAAAAGGTAATCTTTCTTTTCGAATGACTTTGTAGTTTTCTTCTTTTAACTTTAGAAAAGGAAAAGTTGTATCTTTGCTGTCAATCCCATCAATCCATATCCTTAAGAGTCAAGATACAAGTCATCTATCGGTATCCAGATACAAGTCATCTATCTGTATCCTTAACACCCATAAATCACTGTTATGTCCATTTGGCAACAGAAGTTTTTGTTTGTTTTTCTCTTTTTTTTCAATATTTTAGTAATTGTAATCGTATGGATACGAATTCGTATCAGTATTTTCTAACACCGATTTTGATCTGATTTTTTGTTTATTTTTTAATCTGATGTTGGCTGTACTACCGATCCCCAGTTCACTCATTTATTGACTGTGCCATCGATACTATTACTTTAACCTTAATCATTATTTTTTTAATTGTGAAATATTTTAAGCATAGTTACCACCATGAAGACACCTATGGCGGTTGGTTGACTTCATACTCGTAGAAGCATAGGATGGGAAGAGATCCCAAATTCAAATCTCATCTCTTACATCTATTCCCCACCCAGTAATATAATTTAAAATAATTATCCATCCAAAAAAAATATACCCAGGAACCAGAAACTGAGTTCAACCAGAGAAACGAGCAACCAGCCAAAACAACATTAGCATGAGCTCACAACAATGAAAATAAAACTCTCATTGTGGAGAGAAGCACTTGGCTGGAAATGTTACTCCCAGCTCCATGGCGGTCTCTTCTTATCAAGGTTTTGTTATTTACATTAAGCCGCATGTAACAGTCAACGCCTCCTAATCTACTTACTACCTTGCCTCATGAAGCCTACCATCAGGTCTCTCTCTATTTCTCTCATCCTTTATTGTGTTCCTGATGCATCAGCCGGTGGGGGAGAACATTACAACGCGCAAATGGTAGGGAATTAATAAATGGTGAGCTAACAAAGAGGAAAGCCAAAGGAAACAAATAAAATAACTAAAATTAAAATATTCTCATATAAAAGTTCATGTAATTTACAGTTCACTATCAGAGAACCATTTATCAGCATCCCAGACCCTAAATCGTCTAAAATTTGTCACTATGATGAAGATCAACTCCCGGAGACAAGAGTAACCAGTTATTAAACTTTAGTTGGGCAATGGGCTATTGTCAACCAACCTGAATGCTAGTTAGTAGAGGTACAGTAGCCCAAAATTGAAGGCACCTGAGTCATTGGATAAATCATGGATTTCAGGGCCCAACAAGACAGGAGTTACGGCTGAAATACTGACACCATTTGTTATGTAACTACTACAACCACCACCCGGAAAAATTCATCCCATAACCTGCCAAAAGGATAAAACAAAAATAAGAAAATGTTTAGCAGGTTACAAATCATGGTAGAGAAAGCATATTAGCTAGATTATTGTACTTTTTTTTGCACAATGCTATTTCTTTATATTAAAGCAGAAAAGAGACAAGGATATCTTTGCAAAGTAAAAGATCAAGCGTTAGGTAAGCAAATATGCACATGACCACTTGGGAGAAAAGATACCTCTATTAGGTCCATCAATCACACACACACACACACACACACATATGCACATGATAGACAGAAATTCAGAAGCCTTAGAAGGCTATTATCCACATAACATAAAGGAGGCTTATATCTACATAACAAGTCCCAGGGCCCATATATCACATAAAGGAGCTTATCTACATAACGAAATATAAGGTTTGCAGTATTTAGTTCACCATCTTCTCACTCATTTTAAGATTAGCCATGGAAATTGAAACCATCTGTTGTAATATGCTTACTGCTTCCCAATAGATATAGCAGACATCAAATAGTCTGAGGAGGCATTCTTTAATCTTCACTTGCTCAATATGGAGCACTTTTTAACAGATAGAGTGGTCTCAAGGTAACATTGCAGAAATATTATCTTGTGCTCGAGAAACATTTGATTGACATATTTCCTAGAGATCCACAAAACAGAGATCCCATTATTTGAAAGAAAATTAAATCCTAACTGCCCAAAGATATGGAATTCCAAGTAGCTGGATCCATCAGCATTAGCCATCCTGATAGCATAGGGAACTGAGGTGCACTTCTTAAGACATAGGAATGGCAGATCTCTTATTCCATTATTTTGAAGCATTGATAAAATGAAAATGAAATTATAGCAGCAACACAAAGTACCTTTAGCACAGTATCTTTTACAACTCCCATTCATTGACATGCAACCACTTCGTTGATGACCACTTATTCCCTCTAATCACAGGGCAACCGCCTGAAATAAATCGAGAAGAAAATAATTACTGCTAGAATTAGTCAGTATCAAACGACTGAAAGAAAACTGCAGCTCTTACAATAACATTGAATCAGAAAATATTTACAACAGAGGACCAGACTCTGATTCTCAGAGGTAAGAAATGTAAGTTCAGAATTACAACTGAGGACTGAAGAACTAGGTAAACAAAAACTGACCATGCAAACTAGAATGATCTAGAGTAGCATCGGGCTTCATGCTCCAGAAAAGTAATGCATCACCCATCTTTGGTTTAATAGAGAGTCCTTCCTTTCCACAATCAGATAATTCATTCCACCATGGGACAGAACTAAAATTTACATTTGCAGTAGGAAATACTGTCTCACCACCTTCTTCAACATCAGAGCTGCACCGATATCAAAAGGTAGGAAAGAAAAAAAGCTTCCCTCTAAAAGATGAATCCTAATGTATATCAGGACAGAATAGATACATGAGATATATAAGGAGAGATGTGAGACTTACAGATACATAAGAACAGTAGCTATCCGCTGACCCCCATCCTTGATGTTAATTTTATCAACAAAGAAATCATAGTGAGGCTCATATTTCTGTCCAACTTCATAGTGGAGAACTTGTAGCCCTTCCCCATGCTCTGTCAATTCTAATGTGTTAGATTCCACAGTAGTTTTATGTGCCATAATCCAGGAATAAATAAACCGTTAGATGAACAAATGCACATGATTAAGTAGAATAGAAACCCAAATGAATGTATTGCACCACATGCAAAATCTAGAAAATCCAATACAGAAATCTACTTTTACACACATTAGTTGAGAATAAATTTTGCTTCCAGAATGTCCAAACATATCTTTAAATAATCTACAACTTAGTGTTGCAGAATTGATCTCAATCCAGGGAAGAACCAAAGGAAGATCAATCGCAACAGAATCGACAAAGATAAGGGCAAAAATCAGAACTAATACCAGAATTTTTTTTTTCTTTTCTTTTTCCACACTTTATTTCTTTGACAATGAAAGCAAAATAAGGGTTATGACTTGGACATCCCATCTAAGCTTTGACCAACATCTGACTAAACACCCTAGCTTTCCACCAGGAACAGCATCTCATTGTCACTCCTCTTCTCACAGAAGAATAGTATAAACCAATTTCATTTTCCAACTCTTTTTTTCAAATGCTTACAGGTAGCTCCTTTTATTGAGAGAGTAAGAAGGTTCTAGACCCCATTGGGACTTCTCCTAAACTTAATAGCTCCTTATATTTCCGAGGACTTACATTGGAATTGTTTTCAAAATGCAAAACACAACAACAAAGCCTTCTCCCAACTAAATGGGGTCAGCTACATGGATCCTTGCCCTCCAATCAACACTATTTGAGGTCAAACTTGATACAAGGTCTAAGCTATGCATGCCTTTCCTTACCACCTCTCCTAGAATCATTTCATGCATGCCCTAGATCTTTTAGTTCCTTTGATCTGAATCAAATCACTTATTCAAACTGGAGCATCTAAAGGCCATACCACCTTAAACAACTTTCCCGAAGCTTATCATGTATTGGCGCTACTTCCTGCAGCTTGTTTGTCCCAATTGTATCTCTACCTGTACTGATGGTGCTTGGAAGGAGGAGAATAGCTTTTGCTGCAGAGGTGTGATTATTAGAGATAATCTCAAAAACTTCAATGCTGCCAAATCTTGCAGCAGCTCAACTTTTTTCTGTTGTTTCCATAGAGGCCAAAGCAATGCAGGATGGTGTCCTTCCACACAGCTTGGTTTTCGGTGTTTTGTTCTGCAACTCAATTGACTGATCTTGAACTGGCCCCATGGCAGCAAGCCAATGGAGGAACAAACACCATTTTTTGGGAAGGCCGACAACAAGAGACAAAAAAAAAATATGGGATGGTGTCCTTCTAGCACACAGCTTGGGTTTTCAGCGTTAGTTCTGCACTCTGATTGTCTTGTTGTGGTTCAGTCTCTTAGTGACAAAGCCCCATCTTTTGACTGGGAATCTTTTTCCATCTGAGGATATCAGAGCTCTTTCTTCTAGTTTTCTTTCGGCAAACTTTTTGTACTTTTCTCGTTTTCAGAACTTAGAAGTCCACAATCTGGCTTCAGGGGCTCTTAAGTTTCTGATTTTGAAGTCTGGTGGTTTTTCCCCCTACACCCCTTCTTGTTCTGCCATTTTCTCTCAGTGGCCCATTTTACAGGTTGACCTTCTATAAAACTTTTCTATATTTTGACCCAAAAAATGTACCGGCACAACCCCTAATCAACTCTAATATGATCATTCATTATCCTGTTCTTCCTAGTTTTGTCACACATCCATCTCAACATCCTCATCTCAACTATGTTGAGTTTATCTATATAATGCTTCTTAACTGCCCAATATTTCAAGATACTTAATGATCTTCGCATTTTCAAGGCCTTTCTCCACTAACCAGTTGACATCCCCAAGACTTCTAACAAGGATTTGGACTTGTTCCAACATGGAGACTTGTACTGGAATCTCTCTTGAACTACATCAATTCCGCTGACTTGAAAACATTCAACTCCAACAAATGTAGAAATGACATATAATGCTCATAAATGATGTGCCTGAAAATCATCTCATAGCTCTGATATGAAATACTGCAGAATTGATCTCAAACCAGGGTAAAACCAGTGGGAGATCAATTGCAACAGGATCGACAAAGAAAAGGACAAAAATCAGAATTGATAACATGATTTTTTTTCCTTTTCTTCTTCTTCTTCTTCTTATCAATGTAAGCAAAATAAAAGGATTTTCTTTTTTACAATGTAAGCAAAATAAAAGGATATAACTTAGGCATCCCACCTAAGCCTCGACCAGCATCTAACTGATTAACCCTAGCCTCCCACCAGGAACAGCATCACACTGTTATTTGCTTCTCACAGAAAAATAGTATAAACCAATTTCATTTCCCAGATCTTTTTTCAAATGCTTATAGGAATCTCCTTTTATAGAGAGGTTAAGAGGGTTCTAGACCCCATTGGGACTTCCTCCAAGACTTAATGGCTTGTATATTTTTAAGGACTTACATGGTACTGTTTTCAAGATACTAAATGATCTTTACTATAGAGAAATGTCTGACTTGTCTATCAATAGACAGAGGTCTTCTTATTTATAATGTGAGAATGAATACAAAAAAAGAAATTGGTAGGTAAGTGGTAGCTGAGACCCTATTAGGGTTTACAATGAATCTAGACATAAATAAAATGAATCTAGACATAAAGATAAATTAATCTAAACCACACGATGGTTAATCTATCGTGTCCACATGATATCATCATACAATCTTATCCTCTCAACACTCCCCCTCAATTTGGGGCGTGTTTATCTATCATGCACAACTTGGATAAAACTGAATGAAACTATTTTCCTGGAAGCCCTTTGGTGAAAATATCTACTAGTTGATCGCTAGAGGCGACATATGGAACATAGACTTGACCTCTCTCCAAATTTTCTTTGATAAAGTGGCAGTCCACTTCCACATGTTTGGTTTTGTCATGCTGTAATGGGTTATGAGCTATACTAATAGCAGCCTTATTGTCACAGAATAACCTCATAGGTTGGGTAGAGTGGAAACCCAAATCTTTGAGTAACCCTTTCAGCCATAATAGCTCGTAGATTCCTTGAACCATTGCTCTGTACTCAACTTCTACACTTGATCGAGCTACGACACGTTGCTTCTTGCTACACCATGTGACAAGGTTCGCTCTAATGAAAGTATAATATCCTGAAGTTGACCGTCTATCTAGATATTCTACCCAGTCTGTATCAATGTATGCATCAATTCTAAAATGACCTTTAAAGGAGAGTAGTATTCCCTTTCCAGGAGCAGACTTGAGATAATGCTATATGCGAAGAACAACATTCATATGAGATGAATACGGATCATGCATAAATTGGCTCACTAGGCTTACTGCGAATGCAATGTCGGGTCAGGTATGAGATAGATATATCAATTTACCGACAAGACATTGGTACTGCCCTTTATCAACAGGTGTACCAATCTGACCTTCCAATTTTTCATTTGGATCAATAGGGGTGTCACATGGCCTACACCCTAAGAGACTAGTGTCTGAGAGAAAGGTCAAGGATATATTTTCTCTGAGACAAGTAAATATCTCTAGTGGAGCGAGCTACCTCAATACCAAGAAAATATCTCAACTTTCCTAAATCTTTCACTTTAAACTCTTTTCCTAAAAAGGAATTTAGATGTCTGATTTATGCATCATCACGCCAGTAATCACAATATCATCAACATAAACTATGAGAACAGTTATGTTTCCTTGTTTATGTTTTATAAATAGTGTGTGATCAGCGTTACTCTGCTTGTATCCAACAGAGGCCATTGCCCGGTGAAACCGTCCAAACCAAGCTCTTGGAGATTGCTTGAGTCCATAGAGAGATTTCTTCAGCTTACAGACTCTTCCTGTAATGGTAGACAAGGTAACCCCCGGAGGCAAATCCATATACACTTCTTCAGTTAACTCCCCGTAGAGGAATGCATTCTTGACATCCAGTTGTTGCAGATCCCAATCAAAGTAAACTGCACAGGCTAAGATGACTCTAATGGTAGTCATTTTTGCCACAAGAGCAAATGTTTCTTGGTAATCGAGCCCATAAGTCTGAGTAAATCCTCAAGCTACCAGCCTGGCTTTGTACCTCTCTATTGATCCATCTTCTTTTTGTTTGATGGTGAAGATCCACTTACATCTTACAGTCTTCTTTCCTAGCGGAAGACTGACAAGATCCCAAGTCTCATTTTTCTCCAAGGCCCTCATTTCCTCAACCATAGCTACATTCCACTTTGGATAGTCGACTGCATCCTGCCATCTTGTGGGAATAGACACAGAAGATAATGTGGAAAAATATGCACGATATGAAGGGGAAAAACATTCATAGGAGGCAACTGAGAAATAGGGGGGCGGGGGCACATGACCTAACACCTTTCTTAAGGCAATAGGTAAATCTGAATCGTCCTAGCGGTAAAGGATTCTCACTTTCTCGATCTAGTCTCGGTTCCAAGGCTAATGGAGGGGTGTGTGGGGGTGCTTTAGGTGGTGGTCTTTCCTCTTGGGGTGTGGGGGGCTATACACTTGTAAGGGTGGGTGGATGTGAATGGAATCTTCTTCCCACCGAATCTTCTTCCACCGCGGAGGAACAATGTCCGGGGGGCTAGGGTTGAGCTCGGGACTAGGTTGTTGTTCGACCAAGGTATCTCGGTGGTCTCCCCCGCGGATCAGCCATTGGTATAATATTAGGACCATCTTCCCGTAATGAGGCTCCCCCGAAGAAGGGGGAAAGTAAGAAAGGTGTTCATGAAAAATAACATCCATGGAAACAAAGGACCAACGAGAAGATAGGTGATAACATCGATATCCCTTTTGAGTTGGAGAATAACCCAAAAACAGACACCGAAACCCTCGAGGGTCAAGTTTACCGGGAGACTGATGATTGCGCACATAGCAGACACAACCAAATACCTTAGGGGAAATAATATGACTATCGTCACCAAGCAAAAGGGATTAATGGGGAGTGCTGAGCCAAGATTGGTGTAGGGACCCGATTGATGAGGTATGCAGCGGTAAGAATGGCATCACTCCAAAGCTATAGGGGAACATGGCGAGCAAACATTGAGGCACGAGCAACTTCAAGGAGATGACAATTTTTCCTCTCAGCCACCCCATATTGCGCCGGAGTATGAACACAACTAGTCTGGTAAAGAATGCCCTGATCAGCAAGGTAACTTTGGAACTCATTTGCAAGGTACTCGCGACCATTGTCACTCTGGAGAATCTTCAACGAAGTCCCAAACTCTGTCAGTACCATCTTATGGAATAGATGAAAACAAGAAAAAACCTCACTCTTGTAATGCATGAGATAAACCCACGTGGTACGAGAAAAACAATCAATAAACGTAACGAACCAAAGGTGACCAATAACCGATGTAGTCCGAACAGGTCCCCAAATATCTGAATGTACTAAATGGAAAGGAGTACTACTCCGATGAAATGTATGACTGTAAAATGATCGAGTTTGCTTAACCAGAATACAAGCTTCGCAAATGAACTCGTCACGTTTACATTTATTGGCAAGAGAAGGAAAAAGACTAGATAAAATAGTAAAAAATGGATGTTGGTGCCACTGGT
Source organism: Protea cynaroides (assembly GCA_028583415.1). Classification (NCBI taxonomy): domain Eukaryota; kingdom Viridiplantae; phylum Streptophyta; class Magnoliopsida; order Proteales; family Proteaceae; genus Protea; species Protea cynaroides. The sequence continues at coordinate 13,497 of JAMYWD010001646.1, forward strand.
GCCACTGGTGCAAATCAAAGGAGGCCAAATAAAGTTTGGGAATGGGGACGGAAGAAGCAGGCTGGGTAAGACCTTCCTCAAACACGTATAAACCACCCTGCAGCCTACCACATCCAATCGTCTTCCCTGATCCCAGATCCTGAAACAAACAAAAAGAAGGATAAAAAATAACCTTACAGTTCAAAGCAGAAGTAATACAATTGATGGATAACAGATTAATGGAAAATCCAGGAACATGAAGGACGGACTGCAATTTTATAGAAGGGGTGCACTGAATGGAACATTTTCCTGATACAGAGGATAGGGTTCCATCAGCCACACGGACAGAGGTACTTTCAGGAGTAGACACAAATTGATAAAAGACACTATAATTACCAGTCATGTGATCAGTTGCCCCAAAGTCAATAATCCAAGGATAAGAGAGCATGGATGCACTATAGCACATATCGGAGTGAGCAAAGTGGGAACCTAGAGTAGGATCGGTGGAGGATCCAGAGGGTACAGCAGACGATGGTTGAAGACGTCATATAGCCTGGAGAACCTGATTGGGATTGGCAGGAGGTTGGGCATTAGCTTAATGGGCCTAGGAACCTTTGAAGAACTTGGGACGCTATTGAAGTTTGTTACGCCGTTTGGCTTCAAAATCTACAGGCTTACCATGGAGCTTCCAACAAGCAGCTTTGGTGTACAACAATTTACCACAATGTTCACACTTCACATAATTGTTGGAAGAAGTGTCTATAGACAAAAATGAGGCTAGTGCAGAGGCTGTCTAGAGAGCCGACCTAGCAGGAGGTGCTGGTGAGAGCATAGTGGTACGCCGTTGGTCTTCTAATTGCACCATGGCATAAGTTTGTTCTAGAGACAGAAAAGGTTCCTTGCTCAGAATCTGGGATCGAATGGGATCCAATTCAACATTTAGACCTGCTAAGAAAGGGTAAAATCTGTATTGCTCTTCATGTTTTTTATACAGGGTTGCATCAGAGTTACACTTGGCATGAAAACCATCATAAAAATCCATAGTCTACCAAAGACTGCGTAACTGAGTATATTAATCTGAAACAATTAATTCATTCTAAACAGTTGCAGAAATTTTCTTCTGGATGGCATAAATCAAGGCATAATTCCCCCCTTGAGAATATGTTGCTTTTGCAGATTTCCAGATATGGGCAGCAGTATTCAACAAGAGGTACCCCTCGGCTATGGCTGGTTGTATAGAATTGAGGATGTACTGCATGATCAAGGAATTCTTAGCAGTCCACTTTTTCAGGGCTGCACCTTCAGTCAGTATAGGTTCCGTACCTGTAATATAGTCAGATAGTCCTCGAGCAGTGATGGAAAGCTGTGTGGATCAAGACTACATCAGATAGTTGCCACCATCCAGTTTGGTGACACTAGTAGGAATTGTAAAATTTTCCAATTTGAAGGATTCAGATTCGGCAAAAGTTACCTCAGACATGATAAAAAAAATTGTATATATATAAACAAATGGGCCATGTACCAATCCTTTATGGAAGACGAGAACTCAAGTCCAACAAACACGATTTTCAATTTTGGTATTGAAAATTGGTATAAGTGCTAGGACTGATCTCAAAAATACCAATAGGGATACACGGCGATTAAAAGAAAAAAAAACTGAAACAAATCTTCTAGACCATGATTAGATCAAGGATGGCGATAGGGTGACAGTGGTTACCGATAATGGAGTGCTAGCAGTAAGGCGATGGCGGTAGTGGTGCTGGCGTAAGACAGTGACGAAGGTTTGGCAATGGTGGTAGTGGCGCTGGCAATGATGGAGGTTTGGTGACTTCAAGAGAAAAAATAAAAAATAAAGAGAAGAAGAGGAGAAGGAGAAGGAAGGGCAGCGGTGGTTGTGGTTATGGCCCTGATACCATGTAAAGAATGGTCTGACATGTCTATCAATAGACAGAGACGAAAACAGGGTCGATAACCCTTTTCGTCTCGGCAGATGCATAATCTCGCCGAGATCTCGGTAAATCTCGCCGAGATCTCGGTAGATCTCGCCGAAATCTCGGTAAATTTCATAATTTCTCTGCGAGATCTCGGTAAATCTCGCCGAGAAATTGCTTTTTTTTTTTTTTTTCTCTTTATAAAAGAGAAAACTCACTGTTCTCGGTCGAGAACTCGACCGAGAACTGCTGTTTCCTCTTTTTTGTTAGTTTTTTGAAAATTTTCTTATTTCTTCCTCATTTTTTCTTTGTTTGGACTTTCAACTTGCAACGGGTGGTGCTTCGGATTGCGGGGATTGCTGTGGGAGTTTCATATCAACTGTTGAAGGTTAGATTCTTGCCTAAAAATGAGATTTTTAAATGAGACTATGAGAGAAAAAAATTGGTAGAATCTGATGAAATTTTTATATACGTGAGCCCGATCTACGAGACTATGAGATCATTCAGTATTGAACATTTGAACTATGATGTAATGATTTATAATGAAGTGTTATTTTATTTTTCTTTCCCCCAATGCATTATGTTATAGTCTCATTTGCCATATTTGATTGAATATAATAGCCAATATTAGCCTAAATTTACAACAGATTTCAGCGTTGACTACCAAAACATGACTGTAAACCCAAACAACCACAAAGAGTCATTATTTTTACAATTTTATGCTCTAAATGTGTTTATGTATGTAAAAACGATGTTCCCCTGAAGTTGGAGACCTAAAAAATATATTTTGGCCACCGAGACAGCTTAAAATGGACAAAATACAGTGTCTCGGCGGGGCGAGATCTCGGTTTCGGAGGAGGCCGAGACTCCTCAAAAACCCAAGATTTTAAACCTTACTCTTATTTATAATGTGAGAATGAATACAAAAAAAGAAAGTGGTAGGTGAGTGGTAGGTGAGACCCTATTAGGGTTTACAATGAATCTAGATATAAAGATAAATTAATCTAAACCACATGATGGTTAATCCGTCGTGTCTACATGATATCATCATATGATCTCATCCTCTCAACATTTACATTTCAAGGCTTTTCTCAACTAACAATAACTCCGCTAATAATGAAACTAACTCCTTTAACATGTAGACATCCCCAAGACTTTTAACTAGGGTTTGAGCTTATTCCAACGTGAATACTTGTATTGGAACCTCTCCTGATCTACATCACTTAGCTATGTTTTAGATGTTTGATTATGTAGATCGTTCAACTTGTAGATAATAACATACGAGATCAACATCAAATACCTATGGAACATGAATAATAACAACAAAACAAGTATCATGATTTAAAAACATCTTCCCACAATGGTAAGATATAAGATTCTCCTTTGAACTGGAATAAGGGGAGGGAAAAAATGAGGGGTAAAGACACAGAAGAAACAAAAAGAGTAATAGGAATTGATCAAAAGTAGATTGCAAGTGGTCATAAAGCACGGAGAACCTTCACATTTTTATTCAAATAGCTGAATAATCAAGGTTCTAATTTCCCCAAAACTGAAACAAAACTGATTTCGGCCAAAATCCTAGCCTGGGTGAACTCGAAACTTTGGTTTCGAGGTCTAGAAGTTGGTTTTTTGCCCTGAGTTTGTTTACGTAGCTTATTTCATACTTTTTACACATATTCCATCAATTAGAGTAAGAAAAAAAACATTCAAAATGGTATTGTGTGATGTAGACCCAAGTTTGCTAGTGTACGCTAGAACCTGGGATTGTATTTAGAGTTAAATAGGCAGTACTTTTATATTTCATTTACTAAAATATTATTCATAAATAAACAAACACCCCCATTTAAATCCAATAAAAATAGTCTAAAATTCAAATTCCAAAAAGATAATAGGTCAACTTTCCAGTTCAAGAACAAAACCTAGATTTTCAATCGTAAGACAATTTTCAACTTTCAAATGCTAGCATTTTCTTCTCATCTAAGACTTCCATAAATCTTATTAGAATAAAACGTTACTAAAAACCAAGAGTCCGTCAAAATAATCTTTTGTTTTGATGTCCAAAAAATTATTTCCATTCAGAAGACTTATCGACATTCCCTTTTGCTTTCGTTTCTGGGTACGGGCTCAGATAAAAATCCTTCTTGTGCGGGATGAGATTGACTAGATGAGATAGCCTCATCTACTTTTGCTCTCTGAGACAACCTTAGC
>JAMYWD010001649.1:0-12500 GCA_028583415.1 Protea cynaroides
CCGCCTCTAGATTGGGAGGCTATCGCCAAGATGGGGCTGCGAGATGCTGAGGTTAGCGATGAGGAGAGGAACGCAATGGTGCGCCCTCACACTCGGGTCGAGATGGCTGATGCTGAGGCTGCTGCTGCTGCTGCTAGAGCTCATGTGGATCCGGTCGACGATGACGATCGTATGTATATGGACGTCGACTCGATACCACCGCCATCACCCACACATGCGGCTGGAGTTGGTACATATTCTGCGGCGGCTCTTGCACCTGAAGCTGGTCCTTCCCATTCGGCTGATCCTTCACTTCCACCTTCAGCCATGATGGAGATGCTGTAGGAGATCAGGGATGCTCAGCACAATCTGATCTGAGGATGGAGGAGTTGCTAGATGCTCAGCGTATGAGGGTGGATGAGCTGTTATCGGTCCAGCGGGCGACTAATAGGAGGGTAGCCGACCTAGCTGCTAGTCTCCAAACGACCAAGACCCAGATGGCCTGGTTGACTAGAGTCTATGCTGAGGACTATGACCGAGATCGTGAGGCACCGCCTCCTCCTTCACCTCCAGCTTCTTGATTGTACCATATTTTTCTTTTACTACAGAGTAACTGTCCGGGTTGTGGACTGTACTCTGCTTTCATTACATATATATATATATATTTTTTGTTTCGCTCTCATTGTTATGTAAACCTGTTTCTCTTTTTAATAGATGCACTATTCTCTTTTAGATTTTGTCTCAAACATCACTGGTGCTTACAATGTGTTAATATTACTGTTTTTATTTTTATCCTATCTCAGTTCACAATTGTGTTGAATGTATGCTAGTTCAGCGGACAAGGCTTGAGATGCTCTGATACCAAGTTGTCACACCCCAATTTTGGTCTAACCAGAATGGTGTGATGAACCTCTAATAAACCAACGGTTCAACCAGGATCTCAAATAGGCTATCCCCGCGTTATCTAAACTTACACACATCCATAATCATAATCAGAGTAAATACACAATAGCGGAAGTCTTATAATAACATGAACTAAGAACTAAAATGATATAATTAATTTAATAGCAAATTATTCTGTTTTCAACTGAGACATAAATATTTAAATACCAAATACATATCTTCATAAATCCAACAAGGAAACCTATAAAATATCTAATCAAATACACACGAGTTGCATTCGCAAGAGGAGTTGTGTGTATCCGCTTCAGCTTTAACCTCCATGGCTGCCACGTTCCCGTACGCAGACGCATTCATATAGTCTTCAACGGTATAACCTGCATCATCAACTAAAAAAATATTCGATGTCGAGGGTGAGCACACATCACGGCTCAGTGAGTAGCCAAAACAATGCAACAATACATATGCATGCACATCAATTTATATCTTTGGTCCGGTTTAATGTTTGTAGTATGCTATAGAAAGGTTGAGGTAGCCAAAGGTCGCGTTTATTGACTCCGCCTCTATACACGAGTATCACACCCCAATTCCGCACATTTCATAATGGTATGATGAACCGCTAAATAACCAACGGTTCAACCAGGATCTCAAGTAGGCTATCCCCACGTTACCTGAACCTTCATATACTCACCATCATAATCAAAGTAAATACACAATAGCGGAAGTTTTATAAATAAATGAACTGAGAACTAAAATGGTATTCATAAATAATAGCAAATTATTCTGTGTTCAAACTGAGACATAAATATTAAGTATCAAATACATGTCTATAAATCAATAAAGAAACCTATAAAAATATCTAATCGAATACACACGAGTTGCACTCGCAAGAGGAGTCGTGTGTATCGTCTTCAGCTCCAACTTCCATAGCTGCCACATTCCCATATGCTGACGCATTCATATAATCTTCAACTGTATAACCTGCATCATCAACTAAAATTATTCGACGTCGAGGGGTGAGCACACAACACGGCTCAGTGAGTAGCCAAAACAATGCAACATTACATATGCATGCAAAAATCAATTTATATCTTTGGTCTTGGTTTATAGTTTGCAATGTGCAATAGAAAGGTTGGGTGGTCAAAGGTTAACGTTTATTGACACCGCCTCTATACACAGGGTGTGGAAGCCCGCCCGAAGGTTAACGTTTATCGTCGTCCCCATCCACCCTACCATATCATTAAACAACAAAGGTTAACGTTTATTGTTATATAATGCTATACCAACACGTAAGCCCCTGTTAGCGAGGGCTTGCAAACTGGGCTCGCTGCTAACCAATCCTAATGCCAAACAGTGTATCCAAGGCCTCACCCCAGCATCCCTCAGAACATCCATAGAGATAGAGCTAAGGCCCCCCGGTAGAGTCAGAGACTACAAGGACCGAGACCACCTCCCCTGATACTCTACGACATAATAGTTCTGCTAAGGTAATGGCGATACGACGATGCCAATGCACAAGACTTGAGTTAGAGATGGAGCTAAAGTGCTGAGACACGCCAAAGGTTAACGTTTATTGACGATCTCATCACACCTCCCCTGATACTCGCTCGCATCAAGAACATCAACCACACACATACAAGCACATGCCTATTCCTATCATCATCATCATCATCATGTTATAAACGATAAAGTAAATATGCATGAACAAGTAATAGAAATATTGGATGGCATGCTGTATGCACATTACAAACATATTCGCATAGAATCAAGCATGGCATAGGACTCAAGAAATAGAAAACAGTTTATTATTTACCAATTTAGTTTGGGGTTAAGGTTCCTTACCTTAGCTTGCTAATAGATATTTCCCAAGCTTTAAAATCACCATTATAACGTAATTATATTGCTATCAAACCTAACCAAGTCGATAGAATTTAATTAGAATTAATTCAGAATTTAAAAACCATTCTGTCAACTGAGGGTCGATGCTAGGGTCGATGCTAGGGTCGATGGGTCTATCGACCCTCCCCTCTTTCTGGACTTCCCGAATGCTGAGGGTCGATGGTCAGAAACACCTAGGGTCGGATGGTCTATCGACCCTCGGTGCACTCTGTTCCAATTTCCACTTTTAAATCCATTCCTCATGTTTGGGGTCCTATGGCTTGCTTCCTCATTCCATTGAACCTTCATTCCATGGTCTGAAACCATGATTCATCCTCCTATATGGCTTTCATGCATTATCATAGGTTTTTCCATGAAAACCTAACCATGAATGGATGGTTTGGGTTTCTCCGGAATCCTACACTCAACCATATCTAACCTAAGGTTTGTAGAAACCCATGGAATTAGTATCCATACCTGAGAAGATTACTTTTCTCTGGAAATTCTTCTCCTTTTTGCTAAGTCTTCTTTTTTGCCTCCTTTCTTCCTCTTTTCCTTCTTCTCTCTTTCTCTCAATTCAATTAGGGTTGTGAAAGGAGTGAATGTGGCTTAGGGACGTCCTTTAAATAGACTAGGAATGTCCTATAATAATCCCATTGAGATTTGGAAGGAATCCCAACCGAAAATTAGGAAATTTCCAAATTTCAGTTTCGTCAGAAACCGAGGGTCGATGGGAGGGTCGATGATCCCGTCGACCCTAGGGTCTTAAGTTGTCCGACCCTCCCTTCAAAACTGAGGGTCTGACTTTCTGTTTTGGGAGGTCCGACCCTGCTTAGCTGGGTTTGCGACCCTCCCCTAAAATTAAGTGTTTTTGGGTCGATTTCATACCTGGGATCTCGATCTCCTTCATTCCCTTGGTCCATTTGACTCGACCATGATGGGTAAACCTAGTTCAAGGGGGTAAGACCGGGTTAGTTTGACACGGGTCTTACAACGAGTGTGTGACATTACCCGAAGATCACGTTTATCGTCAACTCACATGCACCCAACCATGAACATTATATAACAAAGGTTACGTTTATTGCTATATAGTGCCATACCAACACGTAAGCCCCTGTTGGCGAGGGCTACAAACTGGGCTCGCAACTAACCAATCCTAATGCCAAAAATGTATCCAAGGCCTCACCCCAGCATCCCTCAGAATGCCTATAGAGATAGAGCTAAGGCCTCTCGGTAGAGTCAGAGACTACAAGGACCGAGACCACCTCCCCTGATACTCTACGACATAATAGTTCTGCTAAAGTAATGGCGATACGACGATGCCAATGCACAAGACTTGAGTTAGAGATAGAGCTAAAGTGCTGAGACCCGCCAAAGGTTAACTTTTATTGACGTTCTCATCACTCCTCCCCTGATAGTCACTCGCATCAAGCACATCAACCACACACATACAAGCACATGCCTATTCCTATCATCATCATCATCATCATGTTATAAACGATAAAGTAAATATGCATGAACAAGTAATAGAAATATTGGATGGCATGTTGTATGCACATTACAAACATATTCGCATATAATCAAGCATGGCATTAGACTCAAGAAATAGAAAACAGTTTATAATTAACCAATTTAGTTTGGAGTAAAGGTTCCTCACCTTAGCTTGCTACAAGATACTTTTCCAAGCTTTAGAATCACCTTTATAATGTTATTATATTGCTCGAAGACCTAACAAAGTCGATAAAATTTAATTAGAACTAATTCCAGATTTAAAAACCAATCTGTTAATGGAGGGTCGATGCTAGGGTTGATGCTAGGGTCGATGGGTCTATCGACCCTCCCCTCATTCTGGACTTCCCGAATACTGAGGGTCGATGGTCAGAAACACCTAGGGTCGGATGGCCTATCGACCCTGGGTGCGACCCTCGGTGCACTCTTGTCCAATTTCCACTTTTTAATCCATTCTTCGTGTTTGGGGTCCTATGGCCTGCTTCTACATTCCATTCAACACTCATTCCATGGCCTGAAACCATGAATCATCCTCCTAGATGGCTTTCATGCATTCTCCTAGGGTTTTCCGTGAAAACCTAACCATGGATGGATGGTTTGGGTTTCTTCTAGATCACTCTCTCTCCAATAAATATCCTAAGGTCTGTAGAAACTCATGGAATTAGTATCCGTACCTGAGAAAATTAATCTTTCTCTGCAACTCTACTCCTTTTTGCTAAGTTCTCTTCCTTGCCTCTCTTCTCCCTCTTTTCCTTCTCCTCTCTTCCTCTCAATTCAATTAGGGTTGTGAAAGGAGTGAAAGTGGCTTAGGGACGTCCTTTAAATAGGCTATAAACATCGTAAATAAGTCCCTTTGAGATTAGGAAGGAATCCAATCGAAAATCTCAAAATTTCCTAGTTCCTATTTTCGGCAGGATCCGAGGGTCGATGGGAGGGTCGATGATCCCGTCGACCCTAGGGTCTTAAGCTGTCCGACCCTCCCTTCAAAACTGAGGGTCTGACTCTTTGTTTTGGGAGGTCCGACCCTGCTTAGCTGGGTATGAGACCCTTCCCCTAATTTAAGTGTTTTTTGGGTCGATTTGATACCTGGGAACTCGATCTCCTTTACGCCCTTGGTCCATTTGACTCGACCATGATGGGTGAACCTGGTTCAAGGTGGTAAGACCGGGTTAGATTGACACGGGTCTTACACCCATTCTCTCTATCACTCTCTCGCTCTCTATCTCTCTCTTTTCTTTTTTCTCTCTCTCTTTCTCTTTCTACTTCTCTCTCCCTCCCTCTCTCTTTCTCTCTCTCTCGCTCTCTCTCTCATTTTACTTCTCTCTTTCTCTCTTTTGACTTTTCTATCACTTTCTCTCTCTCTACATGGTGTTTTTACTCTCACTCCCTTTCACTCTCTCTCTTTGTCTCTCTCTTTCTCTCTCTCTCTCTCACTCTCTCTCTCTCTCTCTCTCTTCCTACTTCTCTCTCTGTTTCTCTCCCTCCCTCTCTTTTTACTGCACTCTCTCTCTCTCTTCTACTTATCTCTATCTCTTTCTACTTTTTTCTCTCCCTCTCTCTCCTCCCATTTTCTCTATCACTCTCTCTCTCTCTATCTCTCTCTTTTCTTTTTTTTCTCTCTCTATTCTTTTTTTCTCTCTCTCTCTTTCTCTTTCTACTTCTCTCTCCCTTTTTCTGCTTCCCTCTCTCATTCTTTCTCTCCCTCCCTCGCTCTCTCTCTCTCTCTCTCTCTCTCCCTCTCTCTCTCTCGCTCTCTCTCTCTCTTTCTACTTCTCTCTGTTTCTCTCTTTTGACTTTTCTATCACTTTCTCTCTCTTCCTTTCTCTTTCTGCATGGTCTTTTTACTCTCACTCTCTTTCACTCTCTCTTTCTCTTTGTCTCTCTTTTTTTCTCTTTCTTCCTACTTTTCTCTCTCTTTCTCTTTCTTTCTCTCACTATGTTTCTTTCTCTTTTTCCCTCTCTCTCTCTTTCTACTCTCTGTCTCTCTCACTTTCTACTTCTCTCTCTCTTTCTACTCTCCCCCTCCCTTTTTCTATCTCTCTCTCTCTCTCTCTTTCTACTTCTCTCAATCATTTTCTCTTAATACTTCTCTCTACATCTCTCTTTCTACTTCTCTCTCTCCCTCTCTCTCTCTTTCTTTCAACTTCCCTTTCTCTCTCTCTCACTCTCACTCTCCCTTTCCCAGTTCATTCTCTCTCGTTCTGCTTCTCTCTCCCTTTCAAATTCTCTCTCTCCCTTTCTACTCTCTCTCTCTCTTTTTCTATTTCTCTCTCTCTTTCTACTTCTGTATCAATCTCTCTTTTTCTACTTCTCCATCTCTCTCTCTCTCTTTCTACTTCTATCTCTCTTCTATCTCTCTCTCTCACTTCTCTCTCTCCCTCTTTCTCTCCCCTTCTACTTCTCTCTCTCTTTCTTTCTCTTTATTTCTCTCTCTCTTTTAACTTCTCTATCTCTCTCTCTACTTCTCCCTCTCTCTCTTTCTAGTTTCCTCACTCTCTCTCTACATCTCCCTATCACTCTCTTTTTACTTCCCTCTCTCACTTCTTCTCCCTGCCTCTCCTATCTCTCTTTATCTCTCTTATTCCACTTCTCTCTCTACTTCAGAGAGCTCTCTCTTTCTCTCTCTCTCCTTATCTCTTTCTACTTCTCTCCCTCTATAATTCTCCCTCCCTCTCTCTCTCTCTCTCTCTTTCTCTCTCTCTCTTTCTACTTCTCCCTCTCTTTCTCTCTCTCTCTTGCTCTCTCTCTCCATCCCCCTCTCTCCTCACTCTCTCTTGTCTCTCTCTCTCTTTCTCTTCTTGTATCTCTCTTTTTTTTTCATTTATCTCTACTACTCCCTCTTTACTTTAGAGAACTATCTTTTTCGCTCTCTTTGTACTTTAGTGAGCTCTCACTTTCTCTCTCTCACTTTTTCTACATCTCTCCCTCACTCTCTCTCTTTCTCAACTTCTCCCACTTTTACTCTCTTTCTCCCTCTGTCTCTCTCTCCCCCTCTCTTCTTTCTCTCCCTCTCTCTCTTTCTACGTGTCTCTCTCTACTTCTCTGTTTCTTTCTCTCTCTAACTCTCTCTCATACTCTTTCTCTTTCTATCTCTCTCTACCTCTCTCCCTCTCTCTCTTTCTCTCTTTTTCTTTGTCTCTCTCTTTATCGCTCTCTCTCTTTCTACTTTTCTCTCTCCCTTTTTCTCTTTCCACTTTTTCTCCCTATCTCTCTCTTTCTCTCTCTTTTCTACTTCTCCGTCTCTTTCTACATCTCCCTCTCTCTCTCTCTCTCTCTCTCGCCATCCCCCTCTCTCCTCAGTCTCTCTTCTCTCTCCCTCTCTCTTGTCTCTCTCTCTCTCTCTTTCTCTACTTCTCTCTCTCTCTTTTTTCATTTCTCTCTTTACTGTTCCATCTCTCTGTTCTCTCTCTCTACTTTAGAGAACTCTCTTTTTCTGTCTCTTGCTACTTTAGTGAGCTCTCACTTTTTCTCTCACTTTTTCTACATCTCCCTCTCACTCTCTTTCTTTTTCTACTTCTCTCTCTTTTTCTCTCTTTCTCCCTCTGTCTCTCTCTCCCACTCTCTTCTTTCTCTCACTCTCTTTCTTTCTACTTCTCTATCCCTACTTTGTTGTTTCTCTCTCTCTAATTTTCTCTCTCGTACCCTTTCTTTTTCTATCTCCTTCGACCTCTCTCTTCTTCTCTCTCCCTCTCTCTCTTTCTCTCTCTACTTCTCTCTTTCTCTGTCTCTCTCTATCTCTCTCTCTCTTTTTCTATTTCTCATTCTCTTTTTCTCTTTTCACTTTTTCACTCTATCTCTCTGTTTCTCTCTCTCCCTCTCTTTTACTGCGCTAGCTCTCTCTCTCTCTCTCTCTCTCTCTCTTTTCTACTTATCTCTCTCTCTTTCTACTTTTCTCTCTCCCTCTCTCTCCTCCCATTCTCTCTATTACTCTCTTGCTCTCTATCTCTCTCTTTTCTTTTCTTTTCCCTCTCTCTTTCTCTTTCTACTTCTCTCTCCCTCCCTCCCTCTCTCTCTCTCTCTCTCTCTCTCTCTTTCTACTTCTCTCTTTCTCTCTTTTGACTTTCCTATCTCTTTCTCTCTCACTTTCTCTCTCTACATGGTCTGTTTACTCTCACTCTCTTTCACTCTCTCTCTGTGTCTCTCTTTTTCTCTCTCTCTTTCTCTCACTTCCTACTTCTCTCTCTATTCCTCTCTCTCCCTCTCTTTTTACTGCTCTCTCTCTCTCTCTCTCTCTCTCTCTTCTACTTATCTCTCTCTCTTTCTACTTTTCTCTCTCCCACTCTCTCCTCCCATTCTCTCTATCAATCTCTCATTTCTCTCTCTCTTTTCTTTTTTTTCTCTCTCTCTTTCTCTCTCTACTTCTCTCTCCCTTTTTCTACTTCCCTCTCTCATTCTTTCTCTCCCTCCCATACTCTCGCCCACTCTCTCTCTCTCTCTCTCTCTCTCTCTCTTTCTACTACTCCATCCCGCCCTTTCTCTCTCTGTCTTTCTCAACATTCCTCTCTCTCTCTCTCTTTCTCTCTCTACATGGTCTTTCCACTCTTACTCTCTTTCACTCTCTCTATTTGTCTCTCTTTTCTCTCTCTCTCTCTTCCTACTCTCTCTCTCCCACTCTCTTTCTACTTCGCTATCTCATTTTACTTCACTCTCTCTCTCTCTTTCTTTCTCTCTCTTTCTCTCTTCTACTTCTCTTTCTCTCTTTCTCTCTTTCTCTCCCTACTTCTCTCTCACTTTTTGTACTTCACTCTCTCTACTGCTCTCTCTCTCACACCTCTCTCTCCCACTTTTTTATTCTCTCTCTATCTCTCTTTCTCTCTACTTTTCTATCTCTCTCTTTTTACTTCTCTATCTCTCTCTTTTTACTTCTTTCTGTCTGTCTTTGCATATCTCTCTCGCTCTCTCTCTCTCCACCCTCTCTCATTCTCTCTCTACTTTTCCCCCTCTCTACTGCACTCTTTTCTCTCTCCCTCTCTTTTTACTACTCTATCTCGCTCTTTCTCTCTCTGTCTCTCTCTACTTCTCTCTCTCTCTCCCTCTTTCTACTTCCCTCTCTCTCTCCCACTCATTCTTTCTACTTCCCTTTCTCTTTCTACTTCTCTCTCTCTTTCTTTCTCTCTCTCTTTCTCCCTCTCTCTCTTTCTTTCTCTCTCTCTTTCTCCCTCTCTCTTTTTTTAATTTTAACTCTCTCTCTCTGCAACTTTCCACTAACTCTCTCTCTTTCTACTTCCCTCCCTCTCTCTCTTTTCTCTCTCAACTTCTTTCTCTCCCTCTCTATCCACTTCTTTCTCTCTCCCAGCCTCTCTCTCTCTCTTTCTACTTTTCACCCTCTTTTCCACTTATTTCCTTTTATTTTCCACTCTCTCTCCCTTTCTATTTTCTCTCCTACTCTATTTCTCTCTCTATCTCCTTCTCTCTCTTTCTTTTTATTTCACTCTCTCTATCACTCCATTTATCGCCCTTTCAACTTCTCTCTCTCCCTCTCTCATTCTCTGTCTCTCTCTCTCTTTCAACTTATCTCACTCTCTCTACTTCTCTCTCTCTCTCTCACGTGCACTCTCTTTCTCTTTCTATTTTTTTAATTTTTCTTTCTACTTCGCCCTCTCACTCATCGCTCTCTCTACCTTTTTCATCTTCCCCTCTCTCTCTCTCTCTTTCTCTCTCTCTCTCTCACTTTCTACTTCTCTTTCTCTCTCTCTTCTACTCCCTCTCTCTTTCTACTTCTTCATTTCCTTTTACTTCACTCCCCCTCTCTTTCTTTCTCTCCCTTTCCCTTGTTCTCTCCTCGCAATCTCTCTTTACTACTCTCTCTCTACTTCTCTCTCCTTCTACTTCTCCCTCTTGCTCACCTCTCTCTCTCTCTCTCTCTCTCTCTCTCTCTCTCTCTCTTCTCTCTTTTTCTCTATTTATCTCTCTCTCTCTCTCTCTCTCTCTCTACAGCTCTTAGTCCTTGTTTCCACATCTCTCTCTCGCTCTCTCTCCCTCTCTCTCTCCCCACGCTCTCCCATTCTCTCTCTTTACTTCCCCCCTTTACTCTCTTTCTTTCTCACTCATTCTCTCTCTCTCTCTCTCTCTCTCTCTCTCTTTCTACTACTCCATCCCGCCCTTTCTCTCTCTGTCTTTCTCAACTTTCCCTCTCTCTCTCTCTCTCTCTCTCTTTCAACTTCCCTCTCTCTCTCCCTCCTTTTCTTTCCACTTTCCTCTCCCTTTTTACTTCTCTCTCTCTCTCTCCATTTCTCTCTCTCTATCTTTCTCCCTCTCTCTCTCCCTTTCTTTCTATCATTCTCTTTTTCTCTCTTTCTCCCTCTCTCTCTCTCTTTCTACTCTCTGTCTCTCTCACTTTCTACTTCTCTCACTCTTTCTACTCTCTCCCACCCTTTTTCTACCTCACTCTCTCTCTCTTTCTACTTCTCTCTCTCACTTTCTCTTTCTACTTCTCTCTAATTCTCTCTTTCTACTTCTCTCTCTCCCTCTCTCTCTCTCTATCTCTTTCAACTTCCCTTTCTCTTTCTCTCACTCTCACTCTCCCTTTCGTAGTTCGTTCTCTCCCTTACTACATCTCTCTCCCTTTCAAATTCTCTCCCTCCTTTTGTACTGTCCCTCTCTCTCTCTTTTCTATTATCTCTCTCTTTCTACTTTTATATCTATCTCTCTTTTTCTACTTCTCTATCTCTCTCTTCTTTCTCTCCCATACTCTCTCTCTCCCTCTCTTTCTTTCTACTTCCCTCTCCCTTTTTACTTTTCTCTCTGTCTCTTTCTACCTTTCTCTCTCTCTCTCTCTCTATCTATCTTTCTCCCTCTCTTTATCTCTCTCTCTTTCTTTCTCTCACTCTCTTTTTCTCTCTTTCTCCCTCTCTCTCTCTCTCTCTCTTTCTACTTTCTGTCTCTCTCACTTTCTATTTCTCTCATTCTTTCAACTCTCTCCCACCCATTTTCTACCTCTCCCTCTCTCTCTCTTTCTACTTCTCTCTCTTATTTCTCTTTTTCTATTTCTCTCTCCCTTTTTCTAGTTCTCTCTCTCTTTTTCTCTTAACTTTATCTCTGTATCTCTCTGTTTCTCTCTCTCCCTCTCTTTTTACTGCTCTCTCTCTCTCTCTCTCATCTACTTATCTCTCTTTCTTTCTATTTTTCTCTCACCCGCTCTCTCCTCCCATTCTCTCTATCACTCTCTCGCTTTCTATCTCTCTTTTCTTTTTATCTCTCTCTCTTTCTCTTTCTACTTCTCTCTCCCTTTTTCTACTTCTCTCTCTCTCTCTTCCTACTTCTCTCTCTCTCCCACTCTCTTTCTACTTTGCTGTTTCATTTTACTTCACTCTCTCTCTCTCTTTCTTTCTCTCTCTTTCTCTCCTCTACTACTCTTTCTCTCTTTCTCTCTTTCCCTCTCTACTTCTCTCTCTCTCTCTTTTTGTACTTCACTCTCTCTACTGCATTCTCTCACTCTCACCTCTCTATCCCACTTTTTATTCTCTCTCTATCTCTCTCTTTCTCTCTCTACTTCTCTCTCTCTCTCTTTACTTCTTTCTGTCTGTCTTTCCATATCTCTCTCGCTCTCTCTGTCCCTCTCTCTCTCCACCCTCTCTCATTCTCTCTCTACTTTCCCCCTCTCTACTTCACACCTTTCTCTCTCTCTCATTCTACTACTCTATCTCGCTCTTTCTCTCTCTCTGTCTCTCTCTACTTCTCTCTCTCTCCCTCTTTCCACTTCTCTCTCTCTCTCCCACTCATTCTTTCTACTTCCCTTTCTCTTTCTACTTTTCTCTCTCTTTCTCCCTCTCTCTCTCTCTCTGTAACTTTCCACTAACTCTCTCTTTCTACATCTCCCTCTTTCTACCTCACTTTCTCTCTCACTCTCTCTCTCTCTCTCTTTTCTCTCTCTACTTCTCTCTCTCCCTCTCTATCCTCTTCTTTCTCTCTCCTAGCCTGTCTCTCTCTCTTTCTTTCTACTTTTCACCCTCTCTCCCACTCATTTCCTTTTATTTCCCACTCTCTCTCCCTTTCTACTTTCTCTCCTACTCTCTTTCTCTCTCTATCTCCTTCTCTCTCTTTCTTTTTATTTCACTCTCTCCCTCTCCATTTCTCACCCTTTTAACTTCCCTCTCTCCCTCTCTCATTCTCTGTCTCACTCTTTCAACTTATCTCACTCTCTCTACTTCTCTCTCTCTCACGTGCACTCACTTTCTCTTTCAATTTTTTTAATTTCTCTTTTTAATTCTCTCTCTCACTCTTCGCTCTCTCTA
>JAMYWD010001649.1:15000-18887 GCA_028583415.1 Protea cynaroides
TCTCTCTTTCTACTTCTATATCTATCTCTCTTTTTCTACTTCTCTATCTCTCTCTTCTTTCTCTCCCATTCTCTCTCTCTTCCTACTTCTCTCTCCCTCTTTCTACTTCTCTCTCTCTCTTCTTTGTCTCTCTCTCACTTCTCTCTCTCCCTCTTTCTCTCACCTACTACTTCTCTCTCTCTTTTAACTTCTCTATCTCTCTCTCTCTACTTCTCCCTCTCTCTTTCTACTTCCCTCTCTCTCTCTCTACATCTCCCTATCACTCTCTTTTTACTTCCCTCTCTCTCTTCTTCTCTCTACCTCTCCTATCTCTCTTTATCTCTCTTACTCTACTTCTCTCTCTACTTCACAGAGCTCTCTCTTTCTCTCTCTCTCCCTATCTCTTTTTACTCTTCTCCCTCTATAATTCTCCCTCCTTCCTTCTCTCTCTCTCTTTCTACTTCTCCCTCTCTTTCTCTCTCTCTCTTGCTCTCTCTCTCCATCCCCCTCTCTCCTCACTCTCTCTTGTCTCTCTCTCTCTTTCTCTTCTTGTCTCTCTTTTTTTTTTTCATTTCTCTCTACTACTCCCTCAATAATTTAGAGAACTCTCTTTTTCGCTCTCTTTGTACTTTAGTGAGCTCTCACTTTCTCTTTCTCACTTTTTCTACATCTCTCCCTCACTCTCTCTCTTTTTCAACTTCTCCCTCTCTTTTTCTCTCTTTCTCCCTCTGTCTCTCTCCCCCTCTCTTCTTTCTCTCTCCCTCTCTCTCTCTCTTTCTACGTGTCTCTCTCTACTTCTCTGTTTCTTTCTCTCTCTAACTCTCTCTCATACTCTTTCTCTTTCTCTCACTCTCTACCTCTCTCCCTCTCTCCCTCTCTCCCTCTCTCCCTTTCTCTCTTTCTCTTTGTCTATCCCTTTATCGCTCTCTCTCTTTCTACTTCTCTCTCCCTTTTTTTCTTTCTACTTTTTCTCTCTATCTCTCTCTTTCTCTCTCTTTTTCTACTTCTCCCTCTCTTTCTACTTCTCCCTCTCTTTCTCTCTCTCTCTCTCTCACTCTCTCGCCATCCCTCTCTCTCCTCTCTCTCTCTCTCTCTCTCTCTCTCTCTCTCTCTTTCGCTACTTCTCTCTCTCTCTTTTTTCATTTCTCTCTTTACTGTTCCGTCTCTCTCTTCTCTCTCTCTACTTTAGAGAACTCTCTTTTTCTCTCTCTTGCTACTTTATTGAGCTCTCACTTTTTCTCTCACTTTTTCTACATCTCCCTCTCACTCACTTTCTTTTTCTACTTCTCTCTTTTTCTCTCTTTCTCCCTCTGTCTCTCCCTCCCACTCTCTTCTTTCTCTCACTCTCTTTCTTTCTACTTCTCTCTCTACTTTGCTGTTTCTCTCTCTCTAATTCTCACTCTCGTACTCTTTCTCTTTTTATCTCTCTCGAACTCTCTCTACCTCTCTCTCTATCTCTCTTTCTCTCTCTACTTCTCTCTTTCTCTTTGTCTCTCTCATCTCTCTCTCTTTTTCTACTTCTCTATCTCTTTTTCTCTTTTCACTTTTTCTCTCTATATCTCTGTTTCTCTCTCTCCGTCTCTTTTACTACTCTATCTCTCTCTCTCTCTCTCTTTCTCTCTCTCTCTTTTCTACTTATCTCTCTCTCTCTTTCTACTTTTCTCTCTCCCTCTCTCTCCTCCCATTCTCTCTATTACTCTCTCGCTCTCTATCTCTCTCTTTTCTTTTCTTTTCTCTCTCTTTCTCTTTCTAGTTTCTCTCCCTCCCTCCCTCTCTCTCTCTCTCTCTCGCTCTCTCTTTCTACTTCTCTCATTCTCTTTTTATTTTTCTATCGCTTTCTCCCTCTCTTTCTCTCTCTACATGGTCTTTTTACTCTCTCTCTCTTTCACTCTCTCTCTGTGTCTCTCTCATTCTCTCTCTCTCTCTCTCTTTCTTTCTCTCTCACTTCCTACTTTTTTCTCTATTTTTCCCTCTCCCTCTATTTTTATTGCTCTCTCACTCTCTCTCTTCTACTTATCTCTCTCTCTTTCTACTTTTCCCTCTCCCACTCTCTCCTCCCATTCTCTCTATCAATCTCTCGCTCTCTATCCCTCTCTTTTCTTTTTTCTCTCTCTCTTTCTCTTTCTACTTCTCTCTCCCTTTTTCTACTTCCCTCTCTAATTCTTTCTCTCCCTCCCACTCTCTCTCTCTCTCTCTCTCTCTCTCTCTCTCTCTCTCTCTCTCTCACACACTCTATCTCTCTTTCTACTTCTCTCTCTTTCTCTCTTTCGACTTTTCTATCGCTATCTCTCTCTCTTTCTCTCTCTACATGGTCTTTCCACTCTTACTCTCTTTCACTCTCTCTATTTGTCTCTCTCTTTCTCTCTCTCTCTCTCTTCCTATTCTCTCTCTCCCACTCTCTTTCTACTTCGCTATCTCATTTTACTTCTCTCTCTCTCTCTCTCTTTCTCTCTCTTTCTCTCTTTTACTTCTCTTTGTCCCTTTCTCTCTTTCTCTCCCAACTTATCTCTCTTTTTGTACTTCACCCTCTCTCTACTGCTCTCTCTCTCTCACCTCTCTCCCACTTTTTATTCTCTCTCTATCTCTCTCTTTCTCTCTTTACTTCTCTCTCTCTCTCTTTACTTCTTTCTATCTGTCTTTCCAAATCACTCTCGCTCTCTCTCTCTCCACCCTCTCTCATTCTCTCTCTACTTTCCCCCTCTCTACTTCACTCTTTTCTCTTTCCCTCTCTTTTTACGACTCTATCTCGTACTTTCTCTCTCTCTGTCTCTGTCTCTCTCTACTTATCTCTCTCCTTCTTTCCACTTCCCTCTCTCTCTCCAACTCATTCTTTCTACTTCCCTTTATCTTTCTACTTCTCTCTCTCTTTCTTTCTCTCTCTCTTTCTCCCTTTATCTCTTTCTTTCTCTCTTTTTCTCCCTCTCTCTCTTTCTAATTTTCACTCATTCTCTCTCTGCAACTTTCCACTAACTCTCTCTCTCTTTCTACTTCCCTCTCTCTCTCTCTCTCTCTTTTCTCTCTCAATTTCTTTCTCTCCCTCTCTATCCACTTCTTTCTCTCTCCCAGCCTCTCTCTCTCTCTCTTTCTACTTTTTACCCTCTCTCCCACTCATTTCCTATTATTTTCCACTCTCTCTCCCTTTCTACTTTCTCTCTTACTCTCTTTATCTCTCTATCTCCTTCTCTCTCTTTCTTTTTATTTCACTCTCTCTCTCTCTCTTTCTCTCCATTTATCGCCCTTTCAACTTCTCTCTTTCCCTCTCCCATTCGCTGTCTCTCTCTCTCTCTTTCAACTTATCTCTCTCTCTACATCTCTCTCTCTCACGTGCACTCTCTTTCTGTTTCTATTTTTTAATTTATCTTTCTACTTTGCTCTCTCACTCTTCGCTCTCTATACCTTTTTCGTCTTCCCTCTCTCTCTCTCTTTCTCTCTCTCCCTCACTTTCTACTTCTCTTTCTCTCTCTCTTTCTACTCCCTCTCTCTTTCTACTTCTTCGTTTCCTTCAACTTCACTCCCCCTCTCTTTCTTTCTCTCCCTTTCACTTGTTCTCTCTCCTCGCAATCTCCCTCTACTACTCTCTCTACTTCTCTCACTCCTTCTACTTCTCTCTCTTGCTCACCTCTCTCTCTCTCTCTCTCTTCTCTCTTTTTCACTATTTATCGCCGTTTCTCTCTCTCTCTGTCTACTACTCTTAGTCTTTCTTTCCACATCTCTCTCACACTCTTTCTCCCTCTCTCTCTCCACGCTCTCCCGTTCTCTCTCTTTACTTCTCCCCCCTTTACTCTCTTTCTTTCTCGCTCATTCTCTCTCTCTCTCACTCTCTCTCTTTCAACTTCCCTCTCTCTTTCCCTCCCTTTCTTTCTACTTTCCTCTCCCTTTTTACTTCTCTCTCTCTCCATTTCTCTCTC
>JAMYWD010001651.1:0-10415 GCA_028583415.1 Protea cynaroides
AATTCAATTAGGCCTACCACATCACCATCAAATAGCATCACTACCTAGCAGCAGCGCTACAGAGGATCCTTACCCTCCCTTTTATTGGCTTGCTCTTCTTCCATTTTAATTGGTTGGTTCTTCCATGTACTCAAAACGTTGAAGGAACTTGCAGTGGCTTCTTTTCAGTTTAATTAGGTAACAAGGGTTACCTATGTGCCTAGATATAATTTCACTGCGTATGGTATAGCAAGGTAGGCTAATTGAGGGAGGATCTCAGACCAACTTGGACCTGAGCAGGTAATGAACTGCATGGTGAATTGCACTGCTTTTTAATATATCTCTAAGTTTATGTACGGAGGAAAGTAATAAAGAAATGGACCAACAAAAATTCCCAGACTAAAAATAAAACGAGTGAGATTATGAGCTAAACTCGCTACTCGGACACAGATAAGCATAATAGTAGTCAGACTCCCTTCACCACTTCTATAAGGAATAAGAAACGCCAGTCACAATCTCCAACTGTTTCTCCCTAGCTAGCATGCACGAAACTTGCTAGTATATCAAATGCTTCACTCTTTTGATGATTTGATGTCTTGTTTTTTCCCCATTTTCTGCACAAACCAGCAATTTATCAGAATTACAACATAAATCCCAAATAACACTTCATCCAACATACAAATGATAGAAGATAAATCCCAATCCAAGAAGAAAAGAACAAACATTTTTTAGTGACCCTTTGAAAACATACAATTACAATTCGGTTGGGTGTATTTTCCCCGAAAAACAGCAAGGTTTAGGCTTGCCAGATAGCCCAATAAATGGTATAAAAGAGAGACCTCCAATCATTGCGAGAATGTTTCCACCATTCAAAAAGGGAATGGAAAAAAACAAAGGGTAGACGACAACCACACAGCCCTTGCAAAATGTAATTGAGACGAGGAAGGAATTTGTTCAAAAGTTTCATTGTCATCCCCACATATGGAGCAGCTAGAATCTGTATTAGATAGAATGGTGGAAAGACCAACAATGTGAGTTTAGGTGACTTCCTTCAATATACCAATTATTTCACTTCACTTCTAACTAAATGGAGCCTACAGACTTTACTGTGGAGTGCATTATTTTATTTCTTTGTCTTGGGGTAAATGGCAAGCTTGGTATACAAAAATGGAAATGTGGAAAACAGGAAATGGAAACAGCATAGATATTTGGAGTTATCAGTGGAACTTATCCTAAAAAAATTATTGCGTTAATGACCTACATATTGTAATATGAATAAGGTAATGATTTTTTTGGGTAAGTTTTAAGTTAATGAATTGCTAACCTATTCTAGATGTTCTTTGGGATGGCATTGGAAAGGCAATTATACAAATACAATTTTGTGTTGACACTGTATCCTGACAAAGAATGGTTTGTTTCATTTCAGCCAGCTTATAACTTCATTGTCAAAAATATAGATAAACCTGACAATCAACCCAGACAAAACAGTAGGGTGATTCATATGCATCCCCATGGACCAAATCGAATAAGGATATTGCGTTCCACATGGGACAAAGAAATCATCAGCAAATACTTCAGATCAAAATTTGTCAAATTAAAATAATTAATTACCACAAATCATTGTTTTAAACCCAACACAATTTCTCACCAGTTAAAAGAGAAATGGAACAAACCTATGTTTCCACAAAATCAAGCTGCTTTTCTGGCATAGCAGCTTGGAATGCTGGTAGCTCACCATATGCCTTGTGGAGCCTGGATAAAAGAGGGAATTGAGTCTGCAAGAAGTTGAATAACAAGAGGGAATGTGAGGCCGCCAATCAATGTGAATAGCATAGGCAAATAGCAAGATGAAATTCAAGTATAATCTAACACATAAGAATTATAATAATGTACGCTTCACTAACTTTGTCCCGAGTTGTGGAGCATAATTATAAGCATGGTTCCAAATTTCGGGTTTCGGCTGGAATATTTCGGTTTTTAGGTAAGTTGAAATGAAAGTAGATGTTGGCACGAAAAATACAATATTTCGGTCCAAAATATTGGTTTCGACCATATTTCAGTCGAAATTAATGTTTTGACCAAAATATGTCCAAACTGGTTCGAACCAGTTTGGCCTAACTAATATAAATAGTGCTGTTTCAACGAAACCAGTCGGTTCATCTCCTTTTCGACCGAAAGATGCCCTACATTCGAAATAGGTGAGTTCCCTTGCTTCCCTAGAATCCTTCATTCTTCCCCCCAATCTTCTTGCTTTCCTCTATTTCCATTCATTCCAAGGAGGATTCAACCCCATTATAACAACTCTTTGAAGATTTGAAGCGCAAGGTAAAGGTTTCTTCCCCAAATCCTTTTTTTTTTCGAATTCTTGATCTAAAGTGTATGAATGGTTTTCATATTTTTATATGTTGTATACAATGTCCAGATCTATGGCTTGATGGAGTTGGATTTCAAAATCTTTTTTTTTTTTTTTTTTTTTTTGGTTTTCAAAAAATAGATTTTTTTCAATTAATTTTTTTTTCCATTTCTTAATCCGTTCAATTACTGCAAAAATGAAGCTATATGTTCTATATCTGCCAGTACAGTGATTTCTTCCCATCTCCCATTATGCCTCTTCTCTTTTCCTTTCTTCAATGATTTGACTGGTCATGCAAATCCAAGTGCATGCACTAACTGCTTTTGGTTATGTATTGGACTCTCATTTCCTTATAGTAAAATGGAGTTTTTGAGTTTATTACCCACCGGTTTGGCCAAGTTTTAGGTTTGCTAGAAGCAGCATCAGTTCGATTATATTGGAGCAAGAAAAAAAAAAAAAAAAAATAGAAACCCAGTCCACGAGCTTATTCCAAATTGGAGAATTTTATTATGCATAGATGGGTGATTTTAGTATTATCTAGGCCCTGCAATTCTCCAACCCAACCTTAGTATTCATGCAAATTTTGAGGAGATGGGAAAAGCTTATTATTTTGCCCTCACCAATTCCTGGATCAGTTATGCTTAAGTGGGTTGCTGAATATTAGATTATATTGAACAAAGTCTTTATTTCGAGGGGATGCCACTCGTACACTTCTCTCTTTAATATATAATACAGGAAATAGATTTTCTTCATGTATTGAGAGACTACATGTGCCTCCAATACACTACATATCAGATGCCTTTAAATGTTCATAGAAGATTACAAAGGACAAATAGAAAAAATAGATTTTAGATTGAGCTTCAGTTGAAGGGACTTTCTGGTTGAAGCTATGACTAAGATGTAGTTTCCTTCCTGCTTCATCAACTGAGTGCATTGGTGTCCAATGTCTCCCTCCCTTTTTACCTTCATTATGGAGGTTCTTTCTACAGCATCCAAGTGAAGCTGCCCTCATGGAGATTGATTTCTTCCCTAAATGCAAATCCGTGGAGATCTCCCACATCGCCTTTCTTATGTATCATTCATATTTTATATTCATTACTTATGATTATATTATTTTCAATACTAATAAATATAAAAAAAAAATTCCTATTTTTGATTTCAGAATTAGGATAAATTCTGAAATACATTTTAAATGTTATTTGAGTAGTATTTGAACACTTTTACTATGCTCAATGTATATTGTATGATGATTAACCATGTTTTTATTATTTTTTTTAAATACAAATAAATAGGTTTCATTTTCTGTTTTATGTTAGAAAAGTATGATAAGTCCTGAATTGAATTTTGAACTAGAATACATGTCATAATTACTTTCAATTGAAGTTGATTAGTTATTGTGATGTTTCATATATCTTTTATGTTTAATACTTTAATTGCATTGATTTTCAATTGAAGTTTGGGTGCTAAATTGCTAATTTAGGATTTCATTATTGTTTACTTGTATTAGGTTATTAGCAGCACAATATCTGACTCACAAGGATCTGGAGACCTTGCATGGAGGCATAGTACCTCCTTGATGCTAACAAGAGGACTTCCCAATGCAACTACTATAAGAAAAGAATTAAAGGAGGTGGGGCCACTTGCCTGAAGTGGCATCTGGCCGGTGGGGATGGTAATGTAATTGGATGTCCCAGTGTCTCTGTACAAATTAAAAAGACCATGGCTGAGGTGATGAAGGGTGGGTTACAGGGGAAAATAGATAAGAAGGCAGTGAGGCTGGAATTTGAAGATACCTGCTTAGAGAGGAGTTTACCTGAACTCGAGGAGAAGGACTATGATCCAGAGGAGCCTGACTTGGATGACCCTGACTACCAGAATCCAGATGTAGAGCAGAAGAGACGGGCCATGAGGGCTAGTAGACAAACATTAGAGGCAGAGGAGGATAGAAAGAGGGAGATGTTTAGGGGAGCTGGTTCTAGTAGACATGCTACAGAGCCCTAGGGCTAGGCACAGAGGAGGAGAAGACAGTAGATCTAGATTCCCAGCCACAGATCCCACCACCATTTAGGAGGTCTCAAAGTGTGAGGCCCTCTACTTCAAGCTTAGGTTCATCATCATGACCCCCACTACGCCACGGCCCAGCAATAGACATCCTCTCCAGTGATCCTGCACTCTTCCCCAGGCAAAAAAAAAAAGGCAAAAAAATCTTAAATAGTATTAGACTAGCTCAAAGGAAGCAGTTGGAAATGCTATGTCTAAGATTTTTTTTTTATAATAACATTCCTGCACATGCTACTACTGGTCAATATTACCAAAACATGATAAATGTAGTAAGTAGGGCTGACCTAGGTGTGAAGGGGCCCGTAGCTCATGAGCTCTACAACACTTATTTACCACAACACAAGAAGGAATGCGAGGAGTATGTGAAGAATTTGAAACCATATTGGGAGACTTATGGAGTTACTATCGTGTGATGGTTGGACTAGACCCACTAGGTAGTCTCTCATCAACTTTATGGTGTCATGTGATGGGAGAACAATTTTTATAATGTCTATGGATGCCTTAAAGCATAAAAGGATTCAACATATATTTACAATCTGTTGAAGCAGGTGAATGCAGAAGTGGGGATAGACATTGTGATATAAGTTGTCACAGATGATGACAATAATTGTTTTGGACTCCATGTGTTGCTCACTACATAGACCTTATGTTGAAGGATATGAAGAGTATTAGTATTGTCAAAGATGTTGTAGAGAAGGCAAGACAAGTGAGTACCTTTGTCTACAACCATGGTTATGCTCTCTAATTATTGAGGACAAAATGTGGGGGGGATTTAGTGAGGCCAAGTCTGATAAGGTTTGCCACAAATTACATCACTCTAAAAAGCTTTGAGACAAAAAAGGCTGGTCTTAGATCAATGTTTGCCTCTAAGGAATAGTTTAATTGGACTTGGTTTTCAACTTCTCGTAGTTAGTTAGCACAGTCAACCATTTCAAATGACTTGTTCCAGGATGATCTAAAGAAGGTTGCAATGATATTAGAACCAATAATCAAAGTCCAAAGAATGATTGACTCACAAAAAAAAACCCACACTACCACAGTAGGTAAGATGTAAGGCTTAATATTATTCCACAACCAAGTTTGAACCAAAGAGATGTCACGAAGCCAGGCATTATATGTCTTAACAGACTTAGTAGCCTTAGGATCACAAGAAGCAGCAGCAGCATCAGTTAACAACTGTACTTTATCCTTAGACAGGATGTAGGCCTTGATGGCCTAGCCCAGAGAAGGTAGTTTGAAACTCCTTTCAATTTAATGGAGATGATTTGAACCTCTATAAGCTTGGGATCAATCATCTTAGAATAAAATAACAATCAACACAAACAAGTAATATAAAATTGTTCTTCTTTCACTTGGTTCAGCCAACTGAGAGGCCAAAGGATAAAAGGCTCAAAGTGAAGCAAGGGCTGGTTGTAGAACAATAATAATAAAAAAAATAACAATAATCCAAAATCTTGGTTCAGCCAACCGAGTGGCCAAGGAATGAAGGGCTCAAAGGGGTTGGCGGTAGGGTAGTAAGTAGTAAAAAAAAATTTTAATTACATCTCAACTCATTAACAATAAGAAGGTGATCGAGAAGTTAAGAAAGGAACCAAACCATTGGCAGCATAGTAGTAATAGAAGTAGATCTCGATCACAACACAAATAGTACATGGTTAGAGCAAAAATATCAAAGGCCTATCAAATCGAAGCTTTGACGAATGATAGCCAATGATCTAGAGCTCTGACATGTAACAATTTCCACAAAAGATGAACAACAAGCTTCACAAACCAGGAAACAAAGAGAGAGAAGAAGGTTGAAGGTTGAAGGTCGAAGAGAAAGAAGAAGAGAAGGAGAGAGATGTCGGCTACAAAAGTGTGCTGTGGCCGAAATCAGATGGGAGCCTCTCCTCTCCATAACTTGTATTTATAGAAAAATAAACAACCTATTACAAGCAATCTCCAAAATAGGAGAAGCCATAAAAAAGGAAATACAACCAAAATAGAATTTGGAAACAAAACTAAAAAACAAAAATAGACAACCAATAGTCCATATCACTGGGCGGTAATTACCACCAACGATATGGGCCTATTTGCCTATATTGTAACACTCTGTAATACCTTGTCCCCTGATTATGAACTAATTTAAAATTTACCCTTTTGCTAGGTGAAAAATAAGTTCACTATTCTTAAGGGGTAATTTTGTAAATAGCAATTCCTAGAGGAGAACAAAAAGAAGTGCCAAACATTGTATCGAGATTGCAAACAAGTATAATTTCAGGTGAGGGAGACATGCCTACTCATATTGCTGTATGTTATTTTTATTTGTAAACATGAGAAGCCGTGTATTATGATGAAAAATTGATGTGTTTGAAGAACTGTTATGTA
This sequence comes from Protea cynaroides, assembly GCA_028583415.1. Classification (NCBI taxonomy): domain Eukaryota; kingdom Viridiplantae; phylum Streptophyta; class Magnoliopsida; order Proteales; family Proteaceae; genus Protea; species Protea cynaroides. Next base: position 6,761 of record JAMYWD010001651.1, read on the forward strand.
TGGGTATGGAACTATGGTTGTTACTCCATGTGTCATGATATGGAATGATATGAATGAATGTAGTGAATGGTACAAACTGTGATGCTTAGCTATTTTATCATGTTATGTATTCTGAAAAAAATGAATTGCTAAGTATAGTAGTTTGTTAAGGAATGGCATGCTTTAACGATTTATGTTAAATTATAAAATGAAATGATATATGCAAATACTATATTAAATGATTTGTGTATTAATGACTCCAAGACTATGATGTGAGGGTCCTCCCCAGTGTTATGGTGACTGAAATCAGGAGTACACCATTGTCCTCCCCGGTGCTACAGTGACCAGAATCAGGAGTAAACTGATATGATGTGGGGTTAAGGGCTTACAGATATTACAAGTTATGAAATACTCTAAGATGAGAGAAATAGGTTACTACTCTATTGGAGGCTTGAGAATTGTAATGCATGAAATACCATGAATGTATGTTCGGGTATACTAAGTTAGCTGAGACCATATCATCATTACTGTGACAGAAATGCATGTTTTCTACACTATGTGATACGTTAGTATGTTATGAAATTGCATGAGTAGAAGAGTAGATATCTTGTACAAAGTAATGAAAATGTATTCATGGACTGATATGTTGATTAGAATAGTCCTGATATGTAGTGTGATTACGTTAAACAAGTACTGATAAAGCATGAATATTTATTCATGTATGTATGAAATGTTATGGAATAGAATATGAAATAGAATGTAGGTGAAATGATGAAAGGTTCATCCCGAAAGGGAAATAACAAGAAGAGCCTTCGGATTCATAAAGATATGGGCTCTCCCCTAGTGACGACTAGGTGGAGGAGTCCATTGCATGATGATGGAGGGAATGAAGTATGATGTTTATGTTAATGATGAAATGAAATATTATGCCCTTTTGAACTAGAGAATGCTATGTTATCCAATAAAATGCTAGCACCTTGTAGTGCATAAGTGTAAAAATTCATGAGATATGCTGAAAGGTGAAATGTAAGGAATACACTATCTTAATGAAATGATAAGGGACATGAGAGTGACATGAAACATGATTATGAACATACAAATTTACAATTGTAAATGCAAATGAGACTACTATGCTTGGTGTATGAGATAAAATTGTACGAGGAACGACATAATGAATTGACATAAAAAACTGACATAGAGTGTGAAATGTAAATAAAAGAGGTGAAATGAAATGAAACAAAAGATGAAAGAAAAGAAAAGAGAAGTGTACAAAAGACAAGAAACAATTGAGGCACTATAAGACAAAAGACCATGTACGAATGGTAAGCCAAAAGATAGAAGAGAAATGGTGAGCCTAGAGTACGTAATGAAGAGGTAAAAGTAATGAAATGAATGATTCTCGAATAGTATATGAATTGCTTATGTTATGATATGTATGAGTTAATGATTGCATGATATGCTATGAGAAAGTAAAGAATGTATAGTAGCTTGCTATTGTAACTTACTATGGTGCAGGTTTTGATCGAATATGTCATGTGATATGAAATAATATGAAATAAATGACATGTTATATATGTTATGGAAATACCACTACTACTTTGATATGTGTATTTTATAAGAATGTTTTGAATGCTTAAATTGACATGCTATAACGTACGAAGTGTGAGCAGAATGGAACACATGTTTTGATGTTAAGTTATGCTATGTGATAGGGCAATAATGAACTCACCAATCAGTAGAGGACACACGTCCCATACGAATCCTCAATCAAGAAAAGACACGTGTCACACCACATGCCACTTCACAGGTCGGTTATATGGAAGGGTCATCAGCACAATCTTGGAGGATAACTACACCCAATCGTGGATGATCCCTTTAATCTCGGCCATGTGCCAGCTAGAGAGGATATCAGCGAGCTGGTATCTCAAAACCACTTAAGGAAGATTCATCAGAAGATCGTCATCTGATAGCTGTGAACCTCACCTACCCATGCCCTATCGCTATTTCTAAGGGATTGGATCGTGGCTCCACAGACTCTCCCCATCCAACCGCCACGACAACTAATGGTTGGTTGCGTAGGACTCAGAACGTACACAGGATCATCGGCAATCACACAGATCAAGCTTAGATCCACGCCATTTCATGCCCCTCGATAAATAGAGCCCATTCCAAAGGTAACCGCATCCAACTTATTAAATTCAAGCTCCTCTACTTGGAGGAGCTTGTATTTCTTCTATACGGAGCTCCAATTGCTTGTTACCGGTACTAACTTAGGCATCGGAGAGCCCAAAGGGTTTCCAAACCCACCCTCGCTGCAGCCCATTCCAAAGGTAACCGCATCCAACTTTTTAAATTCAAGCTCCTCTACTTGGAGGAGCTTGTATTTCTTCTATACGGAACTCCAATTGCTTGTTACCGGTACTAACTTAGGCATCGGAGAGCCCAAAGGGTTTCCAAACCCACCCTCGCTGCCTGATCTGTTTCCTCTTTTACAGATGTCACCCTCAGGAAGCTTTGGGCGAGAACTAGCGGCAGTAGTTTGGCGCCCACCGTGGGCTAGAGCAGTTCTTGACAAAGTTTTCAACTCCATAAAAGCCAAATTTCTAATGGCATTACCGCAGAAAGATCGAAGCTACGCACTGCGTAGCAACAATCACAATATCAAAATGAATAAGTCCCAGATCAAGGGGACAATCATAGTAATAAAGTTAATCAAAATGGACAGCCGCAGGCCAACCACCAAGAGCCCCAACAGTTTGCCATCACAGAGCAGTTCGACGCAATGGCACATCAAATCGCAAACCTCACCCAGCTCATACAACAACAGCCAGCACCACCAACAGCTCCTGTGACGTCAGCGATGTGCCAGTAAACCCTGAAGTAGGGGACACCCCCAAGCGTCGCCATAGTTGTCAAGACGACAAGGCGATCCAAGGCATTCGAGGCCATCCTGAGCGCCTAGGGGTTGCCTAGGCGACCAAGGCGTTCCCAGTGTATTTTTTTTTTATTTCTAAAATATTAATGCAATATTAATGTTTATATATATGCAACATTCTACATAAATAATCAACATTTAAGACATAACTTAATTAACATGAGAAAACCAACAAGGCAAAAAATAATGAGTTAAGTAGGCGACACGTACTTATAACTAACATTTGCGTACTTTTAACAAATTTGACTGGAGCGTAACTCTTTTAATATAGTTCAGATTTAAGCAATCTCGAATTCGTTGCAAAGCTAGTATAATCAGCTTTCTAACAAATCCAAGATCGCTTGAATCCGAGTTATAATGAATGAGTTACACTCCAGTCAAACCTTGTTCGGAGTACACGAATGCTGTTTAAAGTTGTCTGAATGCAAATTATTTTTTGGGCATCAAAGCAAGAGATTATTTTGACGCGCTCTTGGTTTTTAATAATGCAATAGAAAAACTCATCTGGCAGGGAAATTGCACGGAATATGTGTATTAGACTTGAATCACTGCGGGTCATCAAAATGGGCCTCCTACCCCCGCCGTACCAGTCAACCCGACACCAGCAAACTGCCAAGTTGAAGCCAAAGATGGAAGCAACAGACCCAGGAGGGACGACTAGGATCCTGGTGGCAATGGCTCGCCTTAACGATCTAACGTCCATATGATCTGAATTGCACATGGGGTTACTGGGCCATCTCA
>JAMYWD010001652.1:0-25000 GCA_028583415.1 Protea cynaroides
GTTGGCAAAAAAATCAACCGAGAGACAATGGCTCATCTTGGCTAGACAAGGGCATAGGCTTAGCTCGGCAAACCAGAAACTTAAGCCTAACTCCGCCATCAATTGGCTGACCAGGCCCTAAATACAACCTCGCCCTAAACGATAATGAGTATGCTACCTGGGTTTATTACATGAGGATTTATTTACTTTATGTCATGAGTTTGATTGACTCAGAATAACTTTTTTATTTATTATGAAATAACTTGGATACATCAGCTTAATACCATCAGTTTATATTAGTCTTCTGCTATATTTTACATTTCGCTCTCATTACTGTGGTTGTGGCTATGCGTTATGGGATGAGATAGTGTGTGGTGTGCACACTGCATATGAGATCATGGTAGTGTTTGGGTAGGCGTTAAGCAACCCAGTCACATCCCCGAATATACCGCAATTGGGATGTGACAATATGTTTACAAGCAGTACTTTTTTGTGCTGCTCTGATTTGTTTTGGTTGGTGGGATCTTTCAATCTCTTTTTCATTGCCGAATAAAACTATAAAAAAAAAAACAGTCGAAAAATTGTCTATTCGTATTGCCTAGTCAATGAGAGAGACAATGACTACATAATATCAGCATGCAAGATTGTGAATTAAACATTATGCTGTTGATATCAAGACAAATCAACAGTATTATCAGATGGATATGAAAGACTGACTTTTTAGTTTTCAGCCAAACAGTAAAAACTGAAGCATCCCCAAACATTATAATAAAATCCAATTACGAGCGGGAAGGAGGCGGGAACGAGAAGGGCCAAAAACTCGAAATAGTATGCATCTAACCCATTTGACAGCAAATAGATGTTTACACTAAATTCCTCAAGCAATTGACATGGAAAGAACACGATGCCCATACATGCTATCAAATGCCACTATCTCAGGTTTTCGCATTACCATGTCAAGTTTAAAACGTGTCATAGCTCCATGAATCTGGGGAGCCAGAAATAAATCTGCCTGCAAGTAGGTCAACCACATGCATTATATTTCAACCATACTTTTTACTAGCACAAAATAATATAACAACTAACGTAACAACCAATATCCAAAAATAACGGAACGACAAGTTCAATGATGGAAAATCATACATAAGCACAAATATATGGAGGACAACCACCAAATTGCATGAGCATATTGATATATATTTGTTGTAAAGAGGACAACACAATTCAATAACATTAATTTCTGTCAAGCTTTTGGAAAGTGAACTATAGCACCAGATCAAAACCGTGTAGACCAAAAGATATATGGGAGAGCTGAGCAATGGAGAATGTACAGAGAAACCAAAATATGATCTCAAAAACTTAACTCATCGCTGTAACAGTATGAATCAATGATTCAGATCATTTTTTATGAAGGTGGAATCGTAGAATCGCACAAATGGATGTTGGATCTCTCAATTTCATGCTTTCTTGTTGGTTTTCCATGTTTTGCTAAAAGAAATACAAAATTCATTTGTAGTTTATTAAATAAATTGTATAATTTTATTTTATTGTTAGAGATCAAAGTATGATCTATTAGATTTCGGTATATTGAACTTCATCACAAAAAAAAAGTAACAATTTTTTATATACAGCCTTTTCTTTAAATTTAATCCAAATATTGAGATCTCAGTATACCTTTTCTGTATTGATGTACATAAAGTCATTAGGAAATAATATCACGCATGAACTGCCCCTAATTGGGATCTCTCCAGCTCATTCTGCATCAAACCAGCGCTCTTCTTCAAGCTACACCTTGCAGCCTTCAAATTCCTCTATCCCAGACAATTCTATAGGCATCCAGGGCATTCTTAGTCCTCCCACTTCCGAGGGAAAAAGGACCAAGAGCAGGAAGCCTCGATTTCAACCTCATGTGGCTGCAGCAGAGGGTAACCTTACCCCCTCCTGGATTCTGCTGATACTGATCCTTGGATCATGCAAATCCCTCCCTTTCTAGTTTATCTATGAATAAAGGCCTATGCAGGATATTTTATTCACACCAAAAAAAAGGCCTACGCAAGAACATCCAGGGTCTCAAAGCACCAGCAAAGCAATCGGAGGTTAATTCTCTGATCAGAAAGTCTACACCTTCCTTCTGTATCCTCGTTGAAGTGCAACTGAGAGAGTCAAAGAGAGCAATGCCCCAGACACTGCCAAATCCCTGGCCCTGGTATATGCACAGCGGTGCCCTTCTTCCCTATAGTGTCTGAGATTGATAAAACAGGACTGAGAGAGAGATTCTAGGATAATGCAATGGTTTGATTGAGGAACACACCTACAGACAGTAGCAATGACACTGATTCTATAGACAGTAGCAACGACACAAAATCTACATCATTTGGTATCAGAGCCAAGTGCAATGCACCTATCGACAGTAGCAACAACATTGAATCTACCACTATCACAAGGTTGGGCACAATGCTAAATTTTGTCCTATGAAGAGGAAGACAAATGCAGCCATTATGACCATTGCGGAAGATGATGATCCAACTGACATATATTATGCTTATCCTCCAGATGAAGAGCGAGAGTTAAAGAATGATGAGAGAAGAAGCCTACGGAGTTCATGTGATGAGCAAAATTTTGTTCGCTGAAACTAGACTATATGATTGGGGGCAACATTGTATCTTCTACACACACATAGCTAGAGACCTAAAATTGTTGAGGTTATTGTGGACAGCAATAGTCTATCTCCGCCAGTGTTATGCTACCGGTCCCAAGCCCAGACAAAGGAGGAGGGTTGGTACGTCAAGTCAATAGTCGATACCCCCCAAAACCTAGCCAAACCCTTAACATGGATTCACAAACAAAAGATAATCAGCGTAATACTAGGGCATTCTTTGTAAACGACGCGTTACACCTGGTCCCTGGTGTAGCAAAAAATGGAGAAGGGCCGCCTCATCGCCCGAATGCTGTGAAAAATTGGCAAGGGCCACTACAATGGCGCTCAGATGCAATGATAAATAGGCAAGGCTCGCACCGTGGACGGGTGCGGGCAAAGAAGTTAGTCCATAAGTGTAAGATTAGAATAACATCTTGGAACATAGGATCTTTAACGGATAAGAGTCTAGAATTGATAAATATTATGAGGAAAAGAAAGATCAACATAGCTTGCATTCAAGAGATTAGATGGAAAAGTAAGAAAGCTAAGGAGTTAGAGGACTTTAAACTTTCGTATACTAGGGATAAAAATAATAGCAACGGAGTGGGTATAATAGTAGATAAAAATTTAAAGAATGATGTAGTGGATGTAAAAAGATTCGGTGATAGGATTATAGCAATCAAGTTAATGACGGGGAAAGAGATAGTCAATATAATTAGTGCATATGCACCCTAAGTAGGATTGGACACGAATAGTAAGCTACAATTTTGGGAACACATGAATAGATTAGTGCAACGTTTACGATAAGGAGAAAAGATTATAATAGGGGGTGATCTGAATGGACATGTAGGGAGAGATAGTATAGGTTATGAAGATTTGCATGGGGGATATGGTTTTGGAGTGAGGAATGAGGAGGGGGCGTCAATTTTAGATTTTGCTATGGCTTATGATCTATCAATCTTAAACACATACTTGGAAAAGAGAGAGTAGCATCAAGTCACCTTCAAAAGTAGGCATCATAAAAGCCAAATAGATTTCTTTCTAACTAGAAGGTTTGATAGGTTGTTATGCAAGGATTGTAAAGTTATACCCAGGGAGAGCCTAACCACTCAGCATAGATTATTGGTCATGGATATATGTCTCACTATGCCGAATAGTAAGCAAGGTAAGGTTTTTGGCCCTATGGTAAGGTGGTGGTGCTTAAAAGGAAATACCTTGAAAGCTTTTATTTATAATGTGGTCAAACAAGGAATGTGGAACTTTGAGGGAGACACTAATACAATGTGGAATTAGATGAATGATTGTATTAAGAAAGTTGCTAAAGAGGTTCTAGGTGTATCAAAAGGAAAATATCATTCCCCTAGAGAATCTTGGTGGTGGGATGATAAGGTTCAAGCAGCCATTAAAGCTAAAAAAGATAGTTTTAAAACATGACAAAAGACTAAGGAAGTAGAGGATCTAAAAAGATATAGACTTGCTAGAAATGAAGCCAAAAAGATTATAGGAAAAGTAAGGGTGAAGAAATATAAAGATCTTTAAAACAATTTGAGCACAAAGGAAGGAGAAAAAGCTATTTATAAAATAGTTAAGATGTGGGAAAGGAAGAGTAGAGATCTAGACCATGTTAGATGTATTAAAAATGTAGATGGTAAAGTTCTAGTAAGGGATAAAGACATTAAAAAGAAATGGAATGATTATTTCTACAGCCTACTAAATGAAGATGTCTTAGGAAATAGTGTCCCAGATTACTACATTACTTACCATGACACCACAGGTAATAGGTATATACGCAAAATTAGGGTGACAAAAATGAAAAAAAAACTTTAAGGAGGATGAATGTAAGCAAAGCACCAAGCCCAGATAAGGTACCAATAAAAGTTTGGAAGAGTCTAAGAATGTATGGGGTATTTTGGCTAACTAAGTTGTTCAATAAACTTATGCGCTCAAAGAAAATGCCAAATGAAAGGAGGGGAAGTATTGTGGTTCCGATCTACAAAAACAAAGGTGATATTCAGAACTGCAATAACTACAGAGACATAAAACTAATGAGTCATACTATGAAACTGTGGGAGAAAGTTATTGAGACTACCTTGAGAAAAGAAACTACAATCAGGGAGAACCAGTTTAGTTTTATGCCAGGTAGATCTACGACAGAGGCTATTTATTTGCTTAGGAGACTCATGGAAAGATGTAGAGAAGGCGAGAAGGACCTCCATATGGTTTCTATCAATCTAGATAAAGCTTATGATAGAATTCCTAAGGAGTTAATCTAGCAAGTACTAGAGAAGAGAAATGTTTCAAGCAAATATGTGGACATAGTTAAGGATATGTATTATAATGTGGTGACTAGTGTGAAAACTGTGGGGAGTCAAGGTTGTGAATTCCCAAATACAATGGGGTTATATCAAGGATCAGCTTTAAGCCCTTATCTGTTTGCTCTCATTACGGATGATGATCTAACTAGAGACATTCAAAATGAACTTTCTTGGTGTATGCTTTTCGTTGATGATATTGTTTTGGTAGATGAGACAAAAGCAGAGATTAATGCCAAATTAGAGCTTTGGAGATCATCATTGGAATCAAAAGGTTTTAAGATAAGTAGAACAAAGACAGAGTATATAGTGTGCAACTTTAGTTAGTAGTCACACAAGGATGGATAATGATGTGGTGAACATTCATGAGACGGAGATACAACAAAGTGATCAATTTAGGTATATCTAGATTCAATCATAAACAAAGAAGGTGATATAGACGATGATGTTTCACAAAGGATTAAAATACGATGGATGAAGTAGAGAAGTGTGTCTGGAGTGTTGTATGACGGCGTATTCCTTTAAAACTTAAAGGAAAATTATATAGGATAGTCATTCGACCAGCTTTGATATATGGTGCAAAATGTTGAACAGTTACGAAGCATCATATAGACAAACTTAGTGTAGCTGAGATAAGGATGTTAAGATAGACATGTGGTAAAACTAAAAAGGATAAGGTAAGGAATAATCTTATTAGAGCTGATTTGGGAGTAGCGCCGATACATAATAAATTACGAGAAAGTTGTTTGAGATGGTATGGCCATGTTCAACAGAGGCTGCTAGATGCTCCCATTCAGAGGAGTGATTTGATGCATATTTAAGGATCTAAAAGAGTAAAGGTATACCTAAGATGACTCTAGAGGAGGTGAAGAAAGACATGTATATAGTTTAGGCCTTGCTTCAAGTATGACAACAAACAGAGCTGATTGGCGGACAAGAATCCATATAGCTAGCCCATTTAGTTGGGATAAGGCTTTGTTGTTATTGTTGTGGTTGTTGTTGTTGTTGTTGTTGGATCGTCACTAGGTTCAATGAGTACATGGTGACGCAAGAAGATATACAAACCTACAGGAAATGGGCCCAACCAGAATTGCAAATGAAATTACAGAGAACTAAAGAGGAAAGAGAAAGATGAGGTAACATTCAACATGAATAATTGTAGGTCTTGACTATCAAACCAACACAAAAGCAAACCATTTTCTCAACCATAAAGAAAACGATGATATAAACTGAATTGGAAGTATGAATGAAAAACACATCTATGTTGTCTCATTCCAATTCCTAATGAAACTCAACAAAGACCCCTTAAGAGTTCGATTTGGACTTCTGACTTCCAAATTAAAATGACCTCAAATAATAACCCTGACTACAAGAAAGCAACTCTAATGAGTGCCCAAACCCTTTCTCAGACAAATAAAAATGTCAATTTTAGAAGTAGACTTTAGATAGGATTCCTGATCAAATTAAACCTCTTGAAATATAAATTCCAATACAAATTGACAAGTGACATCCAATCAGTAAGTTAGTCATAACTTTCCCAAAGCAGATCAAAATTGCATGGTGTCAGTTTTGCTGAGGAGCCTGAATACGGTTTCAGATGGCACCAAAGTCACATTAAAAGGATTGCACCTTCCAAACGTAACCCCAAAAGCTATGGTGGATTGCCCATGCTAATCCCAAAAATTCAAAAGAAATTTTGCCTATCAATTTTACACATGCAGCCTCCCTCAGATTGAATATTGAGTTTCCCAAATAAGGAGGAGCACTTTTAGAGGACTGAGAAGCTCCCGCATCGATTGATGTTGGAGGTAGTAGGGTATAGCTGGTTTCACATGTACCACTAAGTGTATGGGTACAACATACTTTTTGATACTTTGTAAGCCTCTTCCTAGAAACAAGGACCAATTTGTCCATGAAGAGAACTACTTGAACAAAAGAAGGTGAATGATCTTTTAAACAGGAAATTTGAAATTGTCGAAAGAGCTTGCAAAAAATTCATTGTGACGTGGGCACAAAAGATAGAGTTTGCACACTTTAAATCCAATTACAAGCAAAGCAGTCATTACAATAGTTCAAAAACTTGGGTTTTGGTCTCATTTCAGTGAGGTCGAATCCGAAATTTCTACCAAAATGGGCAAAATTTTGCCGAAACAGTGAATTTTGGGCTGGCACAAGGACTGGATTTGCTACCCAAAATCCAACCAAAATGATTGAAACAAAATGACCAAAATTTTAACCGAAATATTGTTGTTTAACTGATTGGTATGGAATTTTGACACGGTGTCTTCAAAATCAATGAAATTTTTTAAACTTTGCCGAGTTTTGGAACTATAGTCATTGTTGTGCTCATAAAGAAGGCATGTATGACAGCATGATAGATTGACAACTGCATAGATTGATTTCCAAATGTCCACAAAAGAAGTTTCAAGATTCTATCAAAGAATTACCTTAATACCAATAGTTTCCAGATTTAAGTAATGTTTTCATTTTCTTTTTTTGTTTTTTTGAATCTCACATCATGATCCACATATAAATTAACATTCTTCTACAGCTAAAGCATATATGTAACACTCCAGATTTTTATTAACTGTTTGTAGTGCCATTTAATGTCACTAGATGACATTCAGACAACTAGGCGACGACTAGACCTTGGTATGCCACGTGGATAAGGTGTGCAATATTATTCTATCCAGTTAAATTTTTATATACAGATTTTTAATGATATTATACTAATTTTAGACTGTTTTATATATGAATTTAATATCAATTTTTATGAATTTTTAATATTGATTTTAAAACTGTTTTTAATACTAAATTCTACCCTAAGTTACTTACTAATATATAAACAAGTGTTTACATTGGTTTGTGTACTATTTAGGGACCTAGTCTAGAGGTGGAGTCTAAGAGTGATTTAGATATTATTTAGGTAGTCGGTACACGATTATTGCTAGTAACCTTCATAATACTCATAGGTTGCATACTGCATTGCTGACTATTGAAAGGACGATCAGGGTATGTGCAAAGAAAAGAGGTAAGTGGAATGTTACAGGTGTGTACACCACTAGAATGACACCGAATTGTTGGTTTATACCTTATGCTTTGGTGCTGTTTAATTATTTGATGGTGATTGATTGTTTTTTTTCTTTTTTTTGTTCATTGTTGGTCATATGATTTAGTATTTACATGAATGTGACGATTAAAAAAATCTATTTTCATTCCATTTCAGTGTTTTATTTGTATGAATTGCATCCTTTTAATAATGGTTGTCATATAATAAAGGGGAATACTGAGAATGTAGAGAGAAGGGATAATTAGTTACACTTTGTGTCTATTAGAGAGTAAATGAAGACAATCGGATGGAGAGTCATTGTCATCTGAGTCACATCCATTACACCGCGGATGAATGAGAATGGGGTCATGAACGGATGACCGGGAATAAATTTTGACTGACGGTAAACTCTCCACTAGAACAATAGTAACTAGTTATTCACTTGTAAGAATTGCATCTTTTGACAATGGTTTATCACATGAGAAAGAGGAGAATGTTGATAATGTTGAGAGAAGGATAATTAATTATACTTTGCGTCTATTAGAAAGTAAATGAGGACAATAGGATGGAGAGTCATTGCCATCTGAGTCTCATCCGTTATGCCGCGGATGAATGAGAATGGGGTCATGAACGGATGACCGGGAATACATTTTGGCTATGGTAAACTCTCTACTAGAACAATTGTAACAAGTTATTCGTGACAGTTGGTCAGAAATAGAAATAAACGTGGAGGTGTTAAAATGATAGAAAATAAGTGTGAGTGTGTTAGAATAAATTTGAAATTGAGTTTTCTTGCATTCATGAATTAAATTGATTCGTTGTTCACTTTTTTGTTGTATTCCCATAATATTATGTCTTATTGGGCTAGTGAGCTCACCCCTTACAATGACATTACAGATGATGAGGTGACTGAAAGGGAACAAGAAGAAGCGTAGAGGACACGTGGATTCAACCTTCGATTTTAGTTACAAGTTCCAAATTTCTAAATTGGTTGTATAAGGATTTGAGGTTTAAATTTCAAAGGTATTTGTCTTTTTATTTGATACAAATTAGATTGCTACCAATAGGTTTTGGTTGATTTGTTACTTTGCTTATTATTTTAAATAGAATTATTTTAAGGAAATTAAAGTTTAAATTATATTTGTTTGATCAATTGTTAGATTAGCGCCCATGAGGGCTGTACTCTTACCTCGTACAGGTTTGGGTTTTGAAAGAATGGTATCAGAGCAGTTTTTCCTAGGGTAGAGTCTGGTGGCATAGGGACATTGACATAACACACATGATTAAACATAATATACTAACACATTAGATGAAGGAAAAGTATAAATGTTGACATAACATACTAAATTAAAATTAACATATCAATATCTTAGATTAACCATTGTGAATCACCTTCCCTCCTTCTATTGACTTAGAAACTCAAGGAATTTTCTTTTGGTAGGAAATGGCTTGCTATAACAGGAGAAGAGCAAATGAGGTTGGACAACAAGCGCCACCCGTATAGCAATATGGTGCTATTGGAGAAGAAGTACCAAAACCCAGCAAGGGTAATTTAGAGTTTCAGGAAGTTTCGCCCTCCACCTTTTAAGGGCACTCCTGATCCTCTAGTCGTTGAGCCATGGTTGAGAGAAGGAGAAAATTTTTAATGTTCAGAGACTCACTGATGAATCCAAGGTGATGTGCGCTTCCTTTACGTTACAAGATGATGCAAACCACTGGTGGGAGACTATTTAGAGGATGCTAGACGGTGAGGCCCAGCCGACAACTTGGCAAAGAAAAAGAGCTGGAATTTCTAGGTTGCATCAAGGGTTCAGTTCTGTAGGCAACTATGACAGTAAGTTTGAAGAATTGGCTCGATATGCCCCACAACAAGTGGATACTGAAGATAAGAAGGCCAGGCAATCTGAGCAAGGGTTGAACTTTGAAATCAGGTCAGTGGTGTCCACACTCCAACTAGATACTTATGCTGAGGTTCTAAAAAGAGCCTTAATCATGGAAAGCAACCTCAAGGGAGCAAACCGTAGCAAGACCAGTGAAACGAAGAAGAGGTTAGACCTAACGATGTTCATGGTGAGGCTTCAAAGAAGGGTCGGGATGCTTTTACTGACAAGAAGGTACAAGGAATCTGCCCTACTTGTGGGAAAATGCATGTTGGGGAATGCCATTTGGGAGCTGTAACATGCTTCAATTGTAGAAAAGCTAGACATTACTCTAGCAGTTGTTCTGTCCCAAGGAAAGGCAATGTAGTCTGACACAAGTGTTAAAAAGAGGGACACATGATCAAAGACTATTTGGAATGGTTGAAACAAAAGAACCAGATCCAACCAGGAAGAATGAAGCCAAAAGCTCATGGGAGGATTTATCGCCTTGTGGATCTAGATGATGATGCATCACCTACAGTAGTATCAGGTACACTTATCATATGCAATTTGCCTGCTATTGTCTTGTTTGATTCTAGGTCAACGCATTCAGTTGTTTCACACGTCTTCTCAACCAAAATGAATGTAGATGGAAAATTATTGAGTGACGAACTGTGTGTAGTTACACCTTTGGGAGAGGTGATGGAGTCATTTATGCTATTTAGATCTTGTGTGGTAAAATTTGATGACTATGAGCTTGTAGCAAATCTATTCTTATTGGACATAAAGGACTTTGATGTAATTTTAGGCATGGACTGGCTATTTGCATACCATGCTAGTATTGATTGCCTATAAAAGGAGTTGGTCTTCAAACCCCAAACTGGAACCAAGTTTCGGTTCGTTGGTACCAAAGTCAAGAAATTTCTACCAATATTATCAGTAATGAAAGTAAATCACATACTATAGGAAGAGCATTGGGGTTTCTTGGCTAATGTTCCAAATTTTGAGGCTACAGAAAAAGGGGTGGACGAAATCCTTATTGTACGGGAGTTTGGTGATGTCTTTCCACAAGAGTTATCAGGATTACCACCTGATCGTGAAGTTCAGTTTGCAATAGACCGCGTTCCCCATACCACGCCAATCTCAAAAGCACCTTATTGTATTGCCCCTACGGAGTTAAAGGAGCTTAAGGATCAGATACAAGAATTGCTGGACAAAGGATACATTCGCCCCAGTGCCTCACCTTGGGGTGCCCCTGTATTGTTTGTGAAGAAGAAGAATGGCACAATGAGGTTATGCATCGATTACCGAGAGCTGAACAGGGTCACTATCAAGAATAAGTACCCGTTACCTCGCATTGATGATCTGTTTGATTAGTTGCAAGAAGCAACAGTCTTCTCAAAGATTGACCTTCGTTCGGGCTACCATCAACTAAGAGTTAGGGAGGAAGACATTCCCAAGACAGCATTTCAAACACGGTATGGCCATTATGAATTCTTGGTGATGCCTTTTGGCCTAACCAATGCACCTGCTGTTTTTATGGACTAGATGAACCGAGTATATTCCATAAATACTTGGACCAATTTGTGGTAGTTTTTATTGACGACATCCTAATCTATTCCAAGAGTATAGAGGAGCATGAAGAACACCATAGGGTGACATTACAGGTTCTAAGGTAGAACAAGTTATAAGCTAAACTCAAAAAGTGTGAGTTCTGGCTTGACCAAGTTACCTTCTTGGGTCATGTTGATGGCATTGCGATAGACCCTTGCAAGATAGACTCTATTTTCAATTGGGCTAAGCCTACCAATGTGACAACAGTGATGATTTTCCTAGGTTTGGCCGGTTATTATCGGCAGATCGTGGAGGATTTCTCTCGGACTGCTGCACCTTTGACAGGCTTGACAAGGAGGAATGCACGGTTTGACTAGACTGAGGAGTGGGAGAAAAGTTTTCCAGAACTAAAGCAGTTTACAATCAATAACCCTAAGATCTCCATACAAACATAGAACACAATGTAATCAGGATTGAAAGAAGTAATAAAACATACCCGTTCGCTGTAGATTGTTTTCCACCATATTCCACTAAGATTTGAGTCTTCTACAGTCTCCGGCAGATTCCTATGCTTCTCTCTGATTATGGGAACAGGAGAGGAATTATCACCGTGACTGCAGGGACTCAAACCAATTGGTATATAAAGAATACCAAACCCAACATTGGTTCAGTCACACAGTGAACCAGTTTGGTTAATCTCATAATCAGACTAGGATTAGTCTACCTGTAAGTTAGACTCCCACTGAACAACTGATTAACCGATTTAATAATTAATTATAGCCCATATATTATCTTACATTCTCCCACTTGGGCTACATTAATTATAAATCACCAATTGGTCAGTGTGGCCATGGAATCCAATTACAAAACCCATCATATACTTTGATCCAGTCACCAAGCTTACCAATGTCGAACAACAGCGGAAAGTACACCTCAACAATAAGCGTACAACCTTTTGTCAGTCACATACAAAGGTTTGCATAACAACATGAACCACCTTGAAATGAATGCATGAAATTATAATTTTCATGTGAGTCCTGAATTGCCTTGATAAACCTCACAGGCAATAAACCTTAATATTGACCGTAGCAACCCGCCACATATTGATGGCAAAGAGGTTAAAACATCTCAAATTAACAAGCCCTCTTTGCTACAGGATCTTAATTCAGTCCAATACAAAATCTGCAGAGAAAAGTAATGAAGAAAACCACTTATCTTGAAATCTAACCCTTGAAATCACTTGAAACTTGATGGGAAATACTCTTTGGAATGATTATGAAGACATATCCAAAGTTGGAGATGATCCGATCACAGATGAGAGAGATGTGATTTTTTGAAAACTACCTATCATCTGAAAATGGGACTAATTTAGTTAGAGCTGGTCGATATGATTTTAATCTTTAATCCCACGAGCTTTCGTTGATCAAATCAGCACTTAATGGTATCGCAATTCAGTATGCAATAATAAGAACTTGAAGGAATTAACAGAAGGACAAGAAAACCATAAAACATAATATTTCGGTTGAGTCTCACAACCTATGAGACTCAACCAGAAAATCAGGAACTAAACTCTCTTCTTTTTTCTGGTCTAAATCTCTCTACTGCAGCCAGTCTGCATTCTCTTTATTTATAGCTTTGAAACATTACAAATAAAATAGGAAAGAACGAAATTTAGTAAAACCAACCTTCCTTTATAATTTAGGAAGGCTCTAAAACAATAAAAATAGGAAAGTTTCTAAAAACTGGAATTAGGAAACTAGATTTTAGGCAAGTCTTAGTCTCCAAGCAACTAAGACTTCTAAACTAACTAGCCTAATTTTTAGGAAACTAAACAATGGAAATAAATAAACTGAAAATTACGAAACTAATAAAAAGAGTCATAATTAATGTTGTTGGTACTGTTCACGTGAACAATACCGCGTGAACAGTGTTCACGTGAACAGTGTGGGTCGGGCCCATGTTGACACATCCTTGGGCTGATCCACTACTGGTTGGTCCTTGGACTGCATCACATATCATTTTGGTCAATATTACTCTTTGACACACCGCCGTGAACTATGGCTAAAACTGCCCCGTTCATATGGCTTAATACCGCCCTTTATCAATGACATGTCATGTAAAATGCAATACAACAATGATAGCAATGAATAAATGCTGAATAAAAAACCATGGTTTTTATTAATAATCATGTATAGACAAAATCAAGACTAATGAACATTAAACATAAACAAAGTTTACATAAAACACAAGTGAAAAATCTCCCACTAACTAATGACATCGAAAAACTCAACAACACTCATTCTCGACACATGGTCCTGGAAAACCTTCACTGGCAAAACCTTTGTCAGAGGATCTATAATCATGTAATCCGTCGAAATGAGCTCATCTGTGATGTCTTTAGAAGTGATATTTTCCTTCACTAGCAAATACTTTATTTCTATGTGTTTAGAACCACCACACTTATCATTATTCTTTGCAAAGACGCTCGCAATTTGTTATGTGGCTTGTATCAAAATAGGTCTAGAAATAGAGTCAACAACCTTCAAGCCAGAAATGAAGTTCTTTATCCACATGGCTTGACGAGTAGCTTCATATAAAGCTACATACTCTGCATGCTTGGTCGATGTAGCTAGAAGTGTCTGCTTAGCACTCCTCCAAGAGATGGCACCTCCTGTAATCATAAAAAAACATATCCTGAGGTAGATTTCAGATCATCAGTGCAACCAGCAAAATCTGTATCGGAATATCCAACTACCTCAATGGTAGTACCACTACGATATATAAGCATATAATCCCTGGTCCTCTTTAAATATCTCATAACCTTCTTTGCTGTTGTCCAATGAGTAAGACCAACATTAGACACAGTGGTATAATGCTGCAGTGAGTGTCCTTGGTCGTTTTCAGTCTAATGCTGGTCCTACTCATTGGACAACAACAAAGAAGGTTATGAGATATTTAAAGAGGACCAGGGATTATATGCTTATATATCGCAGTGGTACTACCCTTGAGGTAGTTGGATATTCCGATGCAGATTTTGCTGGTTGCACTGATGATCTGAAGTCTACCTCAGGATATATTTTTTTATGATTGCAGGAGGTGTCATCTCTTGGAGGAGTGCTAAGCAGACACTTCTAGCTACATCGACCAAGCATGCAGAGTATGTAGCTTTATATGAAGCTACTCTTCAGCCATGTGGATAAAGAACTTCATTTCTGGCTTGAAGGTTGTTGACTCTATTTCTAGACCTATTTTGATATATTGTGATAACAGTGCTGCAGTGCTCTTTGCAAAGAATAATGATAAGTGTGGTGGTTCTAAACACATAGAAATAAAGTATTTGTTGGTGAAGGAAAATATCACTTCTAAAGACATCACAGATGAGCTTATTTCGACGGATTACATGATTGCAGATCCTCTGACAAAGGTTTTGCCAATAAAGGTTTTCTAGGACCATGTGTCGAGAATGAGTGTTGTTGAGTCTTTCGATGTCATTAGTTAGTGGGATATTTTTCACTTGTGTTTTATGTAAACTTTGTTTATGTATAATCTTCATTAGTCTTGATTTTGTCTAGACATGATTATTATTAAAAACCATGGTTATTTTTATTCATTGCTATCATTGTTGTATTGCATTTTACATGACATGTCATTGATAAAGGGCGGTATTAAGCCATATGAACGGGGCAGTTTTAGCCATAGTTCACGACGGTGTGCCAAAGAGTGATATTGACCAAAAGGATATATGGCGGGTTGCTACGGTCAATATTAAGGTTTATTGCCTGTGAAGTTTATCAACGCAATTCAAGACTCACATGAAAATTATATTTTCATGCATTCATCTCAAGGTGGTTCATGTTGTTATGCAAACCTTTGTATGTGACTGACAGAAGGTTGTACGCTTATTGTTGAGGTGTAATTTCCGCTGTTGTTCGACATTGGTAAGCTTGGTGACTGGATCAAAGTATATGATGGGTTTTGTAATTGGATTCCATGGCCACACTGACCAATTGGTGATTTATAATTAATGTAGCCCAAGTGGGAGAATGTAAGATAATATATGGGCTATAATTAATTATTAAATCGGTTAATCAGTTGTTCAGTGGGAGTCCAACTTACAGGTGGACTAATCCTAGTCTGATTATGAGATGAACCAAAGTGGTTCACTGTGAGACTGAACCAATGTTAGGTTTGGTATTCTTTATATACCAATTGGTTTGAGTCCCTGCAGTCACGGTGATAATTCCTCTCCTGTTCCCATAATCAGAGAGAAGCATAGGAATCTGCCGGAGACTGTAAAAGACTCAAATCTCAGTGGAATACGGCGGAAAACAATCTACAGCGAACGGGTATGTTTTATTACTTCTTTCAATCCTGATTGCATTGTGTTCTATGTTTGTATGGAGATCTTAGGGTTACTGGAAACCCTACTGGGACGTGTTCTTTGAATGGGTTGATTGTAGAACCCAAAAAAAGATGAAAAGAAATTTACAATTGGTATTGACAATCCCTTCAGGCTCAAGGGGATTTACCATATATAGTGATGCCTCAGGGAAAGGACTTGGTTATGTATTGATGCAACATGGAAAGGTAGTGGCGTATGCTTCACGTCAGTTGAAGCCTCATGAATGGAATTATCCAACCCATGATTTAGAGTTGGAAATTGTGGTGTTTGCCTTAAAGATATGGAGGCATTACCTATACGGAGGAAAGTGTGAGATATACATTGACCACAAGAGCCTAAAATATATCTTTACACAGAAGGAGTTAAATATGAGGCAGTGTCGATGGCTCGAGTTAATAAAGGATTATGACATTACCATTTCATATCATCCCGATAAAGATAACGTTGTGGCGGATGCCTTGAGTAGGGATCCACAAGAGTACTCTGCAGCCCTCCTGACTACTCAAGGGCACCTTTTGGAGAATATAAGGAGATTAAATTTAGAAGTGGTTGTGGGTGATGTCAATACAAGATTAGCATCTTTGAGTGTCCAACCATCATTGATCTAGAAGATTAAAAACACTCAGGGAAGAGACCCCAAGCTTATGAAGATTAAAGAAGAAGTTCTGGAAGGTAAACGACCAGATTTTGTTGTCACCGATGATGAGACCGGACAATGAAGACTTGACGTGAGAAGTTCTGGATAAGGCACACCGTACTCCTTATATGGTACATCCTGGGGGCACAAAATTGTATCAAGATATGAAGAAGGCATATTGGTGGGCCAATATGAAAAGGCAGATTGCTAAATATGTTGAGCAGTTTTTGGCTTGTCAGCAAGTGAAAGTTGAGCATTAGAGGCCAGCAGGATTATTGCAACCACTTCCTATTCCAGAGTGGAAGTGGGAGCGCATTGCTATGGACTTTGTTACATCATTACCAAGATCGCCTAAGGGGCACGATGCGATATGGGTGGTTGTGGATCGCTTAACAAAGTCAGCTCATTTTCTGGGCATCTGGATGACTTATTCCATGGAGAAGATGGCCCAACTGTATATTGACCAGATTATTAGATTGCATGGAGTTCCTGTGTCTATTGTGTCTGATCGAGATCCGAGATTTACTTCACGATTTTGGCACAGCTTGTAGAATGCCTTGGAGAGAAAGTTAGACATGAGTACGGCTTTCCACCCCCAGACAGATGGACATCAAAAAGGACCATTCAGACTTTAGAAGACATGCTAAGGGCTTGTGCACTAGACCTCAAGGGTAACTGGGAAGATCACATGTCATTAATAGAGTTCGCATATAATAATAGCTACTAGACCACCATAGGAATGGCACTGTACGAGGCACTCTAAGGCTGGAAGTGTAAATCTCCTGTATATTGGGATGAAGTTGGAAAATGAGAGATATCAGACCCTGAAATAATACAAAGGACCTGCGAGAAGAAAGACTTGATTCAGAAGAGGATCTCTGTGGCCCAGAGTCGTCAGAAGAGTTATGTCAACATCAGAAGGAAAGGGCTTGAATTCAAAGAGGGTGACATGATATTTTTCGAGTTGCCCCAATGAAGGGAGTGATGAGATTTGGTAAAAAGGGTAAATTGAGTCCTAGATATGTAGGGCCGTTCGAAATCCTCAAGAGGATTGGGTCGGTAGCATACCAGATTGCATTGCCACTTGCCTAATGTATTTCATGTGTCCATGTTGAAGAAGTATGTGCTGGATACTTCCCATGTTTTGAGTTATGAAGCATTAAAGCTAAAAAATGATATATCCTATGAGGAGGCACCGACCCAAGTTTTGGAATGAAAAAAACAGGTCTTGCGGAACAGGACTATATCCTTGGTAAAAGTATCATGGGGGAATCATTCAATACAAGAAGCAACTTGGGAGCACGAGGACGAGATGAGGACTCGTTATCCAATTATTTGAAGAGTAAGGTACATGCAAATTTCGAGGAAGAAATTTTTATTAGGAGGGGAGTATGTAACACCCCAGATTTTTATTAACTACTGGTAGTGTGGTTTACTGATTTTTTTTATTTTTTATTGATCATAATAGTGATTTTAATACTGATTTTGTTTTTAGATTTTAATATTGATTTTGTTTTTAATTTTAAAACTGATTTTTAATACTGAGTTTTAATAATAATTTTCATATTAATTTTTAATACTGATTTTAATATCAATTTTCAATACTGATTTTAAAAACTCATTTTTTTAATATTGATTTTAAAACTAATTTTAATATTGAGTTTTTAATATTGATTTTAATATCAATTTTTAATACTGATTTTAAGAAACTGATTTTTTAATATTGATTTTCAAACTGATTTTAATACTGACTTTAAAACTAATTTAATACTGACTTCTACCCTAAGTAACTTACTAATATATAAACAGATGTTTACATTTTTTTGTGCACTGTTTAGGGACCTAGTTTGAAGGGTCTGGAAGTGGAGTCTAGGGTTGATTTAGATATTGTTTAGGTAATTGGTACACGATTATTAATAGTAAGCTTCATAATACTCACATGTTGCATTGCTGACTATTGAAAGGATGATCAGTGTATGTGCAAAGAAAAGAGGTTAGTGGAATGTTACAAGTGTACACCACTAGGGTGACACAGAATTGCTGGTTTATGCCTTATGTTTTCTTGTTGTTTAATTATCTGATGATGGCTGATTGTTGTTCTTTTTGTTCATTGTTGTTCATATGATTTATTATTTACATGAATGTGATGAGAAAAAATTTGTCATTCCATTTCAGTATTTCATTTGTAAAAATTGCGCATCTTTTAATAATGGTTGCCATACAATAAAGGAGAATATTGAGAATGTGAAGAGAAGGAATAATTAGTTACACTTTGTGTCTATTAAAGAGTAAATGAAGAAAATAGGATGGAGAGTCATTGCCATCTGAGTTCCATCTGTTACACCGCGGATGAATGAGAATGGGGTCATGAACGATGACCGGGAATATATTTTGACTATGGTAAACTCTCTACTAAAACAATTGTAACTAGTTATTCGTGGTAGTTGGCCAGAAATGGAAATAAATGTGGTGTGGAATGATAGAAAATAAGTGTGAGTGTGTTAGTAATTTGAAATCGAGTTTTCTTGCATTCGTGAATTGAATTGAATTGATTCGTTGTTCGCTTTTTTGTTATATTCCTGTAATATTCTGTCTTATTGGGCTAGTGAGCTCACCCCTTACAATGACATTACAGATGATGAGATGGCTGAAGGGGAACAAGAAGAAGCGTAGAGGACACGTGGATTCAATCTTAGATTTAGTTACAAGTTTCAAATTTCTAGATTGGTTGTATAAGGATTTGAGGTTTAAATTTCAAAGATATTTGTCTTTTTATTTGATACAAATTAGATTGCCACAAGTAGGTTTTGGTTGATTTGCTACTTTGTTTCTTGTTTTAAATAGGATTATTTTAAGAAATTAAAGTTTAATTTATATTTGTTTGGTTGATCATTAGATCAACGCCCGTGAGGGCTGTAGTTTTACCTCGTATAGGTTTGGGTCGTGACAATATATAAATCAACGTTCTTCTACAGCTAAAGCAAGCTTTCATTTTAGCAAGTCTGAAACAAAATTTCAAATTTTTTTTGCTGGATAGCACAATTTTGGCAAGACCATACTTGTCAAGGTGCCAAGACTATACTTGTCAAGGTGCCAAGGCAAACCAAGGTGTTGGAAGCCTAACGGGGCGCCTAGGCGACTGAGGCTCCCATCTAGGCGATCAAAGCACCCTCCCAGGTGACTAAGGCGCCTGATTTTCCAAGGCATCAAAAGGCTGCCTAGGCACCTAGGCAACACCTTGACAACCATGGGCAAGACATGGACGTCAGTTTCCAGATTCAGTCATGAATATATTTATTATAGGATGTAGGTTTTCTTCCCACTTGGGGGGAGATAAGTTCAAGGGGACTGTAATTTTATGCATTTGATGATTTGAGTAAAAAAGAAAAACTAAGGATGAATAAAAGCAACATAAGTGTGTGTGTGTGTGTGTGTGTGTGTGTGTGTGTGTGTGAGAGAGAGAGAGAGAGAGAGAGAGAGAGAACCAGGAAGACTTCATCCCCTGTGGCATATCTTCCCGCAAATCCTTTTAGCAACTGTTCAAGTGCTGAAACATATTCAAACCAAATCAGATCTCATTTAATTATAGTATAAAAACTAAAAAGACAAGAAAAACAAAACCAAGTACAATCTAAGTTCTCAGAATCTGTAAGGGAAGGATGGAAAGTCGTAGGGGTTATTTTTATTGGCATGAAATCAGGATTTCTTAGAAAATAAAAAAAGACAAAAGCGATCAAAGAACAGGATCCGAGAAGGAAAAAAGAGGACACCATGCAAAGGCCCTATTAGACACCCCTAAACCCCTCAAGTACAGCTTACGCTCCCCCTCTCCCTACAAAGGAAAAACAAAGCAACAACAAAGAAGCACAAAGAATGAAATAAGGACAACCACATGGAATCAACAAACACTTGCAGAAGAGGTCTTCTTCACTTTCGGCCAATCCAGTTATACGATCAGAAATGACATATGAGGCTGAATGTTGAGCAATACAAAACAACATATAAACAAAACTTTAATGATAAGTGAAAAATGAGGATGTTGAAATGGCTGGTAAGAATAAAAAAGACAAAATAAGGAATGAACAAATTAGAGCTAATTTAGGAGTAGCTCCAAGACATGATAAGTTATAAGTAAGTTGTTTGAAGTGGCATGGACATGTGCAACGGAGGCCTTTGAATACTCCAGTATGGAGAGTCATTTGATTCAGATTGACAGAGCTAAAAAAACCAAGTGTAAGCCTATAATGACTAGAATAAGTGGTGAGGAAAGACATACATAGGTTAGGACTTAGGACTAGAAACAAGTATGACTTTGAATAGACCTGATTGGAGGAACAGGATCCATGTAGCCAACCCCATTTAGTTGGGTAAAAGGTTGAGTTGAGTTGAGGTCATTTCACCAAAATTTTGACTGAAATCTTATAAACCAGCCAAGAAGTTGTTTTCTCTCAACCAAGATAAATGATCAAAATTTCAATATTTCAACCAAAATTTCTAATTATGGATTTCAATCTCTTTGACCACAATTGGATTGCGTTCAACCAATACCCCAAGCCAACCAAGGAAGAAATCTCCAAGCCCTCAATAACTACCTTTAGAATTTTTAAGATAAGAGTCATCAGTACCAATTGACACAGAAAAGCACATCGCAAATCTACATCATGGTTCCTCAACCCCCACCCCCCCCAAAAAAAAAAAAAAAAAAAAAAAAAAAAAAAAGAAGTTCCCACCAAAGCCAAAAGGAATCATCATCAAATTCTGACGTAACATTTTGATGCAGTACAAGTCAATCATAGAAAATCCAAGAGCCGAGCCACCAAGTCAAGCCAAGCCAAACCAGCCAAGCCGAGCAGCTGAGCCATCAGCGGCTAGGACAGCTATTGGCTAGGCTGGCCAGCAATGGGACAGCTGTCCTAACTGAACTAAGATAGCTACATAGCTTCTATTTATATAGTACTCTAAAAGTACACTAAGATATATATAGTTTCAATTTAGTGGTCCTTCCTAAAATTAGTTATTACTATTGTTAACTACCTTCCTAAATCAATCTTTCTATTTTGATAAGTTTCTACTTTCAGTTTAGGAAAGTTTGTATTAGGCAATAGAAAATTGTCTCTTCTTCTTTTATAAAGTTTCCAAAAGCAAGATTGGACTTTCCTCCTTTGTTAGTGTTAACAAGGATGGATTGACTAGTCTTACTTTCCTATTTGTATTCAACGATAACTCTATATATATGAATAGAAGAGAAGAAGAAAGAAGTTTTTGAAAGAATAAAGAAAGCTTGCCATTCCAATATCAAATGGGCTTCTTAGCTGTGGGACTCAGTCAACCTTAAGTGGGACTCCTAAGGTTTTATTCTTCTTCCTTTCTTTCTGTTTTTATTGCTCACGATATATTGTTCATGTGATATCTTTCTAACCAATCCAAGCTCACTAACTCCATATTTGACAATCATATCAAGCTCAATTTCTGGTACGATCTTCCCCTCATCACCCTACATTCGATCATAATTTCAGCCCATCCAACTAGTGGTTTGACAGATCTAAGCAAGACAATTTTTCTGGTAATTTTATTTCCTTTGCATTGTTTAGTCAATGTTTTGCTTGCTGATTTGTGAGATGTGCACTGATGTACTTATTGGTTATGTTAGTGAATCGATCATCCTTTGAGGCTGGTTCCTAATTTGTTGAGTTGGGGGCTTGTCCTACATTATTTAATATCTGAACAAATGGAGGGCAATCCTAATTCTCCTCCTTTGAACGTAGACCTTTATCACCAAGTTCTTGAGGAGTTACACCAAATAGGAAAGTACCCGACTCGGATGCAGCCATGATTCAAGGTGCTAGTTGAAACCTATCAACCGGCACCTCGGTTTCGACCAGGGTCTAGACGAAACCTTAGGTCGAACTTGAAAAGTACCCAGTTTCGATCAAAATTTGGTCCAACTCGACTAATTTTGACATGGTTTGGGTCTATAAAAAGCTGGGTTTCAATCGAAACCTGTCTATTTCGCAGGTTTTCGACTCCAAAGCCAGGAACAGGACACAAAAGCAACACTTATTAGGCTACACAGGAACAATATTTATTAGGTAGTACTTATGATTAATATCATTTAAGTAAATGATTTCATTTAATAAATAAGCAAACACACCCCCATTTGAATCCAAAAAAAATAGCCTAAAATTCAAATTCCAAAAGGATAAACACTTCAGTTCAAGAACAAAAACAGTATTTTTGGGTGCGGGACGATTTTCAACTTCCAAATACTAGGCTTTTTTTCAAATATAAAAATTTCATAAATCATATTATAGTAAAGCCTCATTAAAAACCAAGAGTCCGCCAAAATAATCTCTTGATTTGATGCCCAAAAAATTATTTACATTCAGACTTTAGTATTCGCATACTCTAAAAAGGTCTGACCGGAATGTAACTCCTTCATTATAACTCGGATTTATTGGAAAGCTAATTATGCTAGCTTTGCAATGAATTTGAGATTGTTTGAATCCGAGCTATATTGAAGGAGTTATGCTCCGGTCAAATCTTATTAGGAGTATGCAAATGCTGTTTAAAGTTGCCCTAAATGAAAATAATTTTTTAGACATCAAAGTAAGTGATTATTTTGGCGCACTCCCAGTTTTTAGTGATGCATTACTATAATAAGATTTATGGAATTTTTATAATTGGAAAAAGCCTAGCATTTGGAAGTTGAAAATCGCCCCCGTACCCAAAAATATAGTCTTTGTTTTTGAACTGGAGGGTTGACTTTTTATCCTTCTGAAATTTAAATTTTAGACTATTTTTATTAGATTCAAAAAGGAGGTGTTTGCTTATTTATGAATAATATCGTAAGTAAATGAAATATGTTTACTTAAATGATATTAATCATAAATACGTGTTGCCTACTTAACTCTAGACACTATGTCAAGTCTCAGCATACACTAGCAAACTTAGGTCCACACTACATAAATCATTTTGGATGTTTTATCTAAACTAATGTGGGAATTTGTTTGGTTAAGATAGGCTACAGAAAAAAACTCAGACCAAGAAAAACACTTTTGGGTCTCGAAACCAAGCTTTCGAGATCTCTTGGGGAAAATCCCAAGTTTTAACCGAAACGCGATCGAAACCCGAGACAACTCAGCTTCAAGGCTGGTCAAAACTGGCCTCAAAATCAGCACCTTGACCCTTGGATGCAGCGATGTGAAACCAATAAGGAGGCCCCAATACCTCTACCTGCTATGAAAGCATCAAATGAATGAAAGTTAATGTGAACAATGAAGGGTGATGTGAAACCAATAAGGATAGGGTGTCCCAGGGCAGGAGGCTCCCGCTACTGCAGGATCTAGGGAGGGGCAAAATATATGCAGCCTTACCCCCGAAATGCGGAGAGATTGTTTTCATGTTTCGAACCCGTGACCACCAGATAGCAATATGGCAACCTTACCGTCACACCAAGGCTCGCACTGGAAAACCAATAAGGATAGATGATCGCTATGGATTTGCAATCGGATCGCTAAGGATGGTAGCATTGAGAAGGATAAAAATGAAAGAGCAAGATAATGAGGCCGATTTCAGGCTGGTGGCATCTCACCCAATGCAAAGCAGTACCATTGTACTAGCAAGACTCACTTTTATTTAACTTCAACTTGTTAATGGCTAATTGCCTTACAACGTTTAAATAGAGTTCATACATGAGTCTTCCTTAAGTAATAAGGACTAAATAGGAAAGTATTAATCATGGAATCATTTAAGTTGGTAACCACGTATTATCTTGGTAATCGAATACATGGAAATTTACCATAACGAAAATCTTCCTGAAATGAAATACTATTTGCGCCTTCCATTCTTGAATATTCCATTCAAGAAATTTCCAAGTGCCAGCTCAATCGTGAGGCATTCGTTTCTTGCGAGCATATTTGATACCCACGTACCGATCCACATCAACTCCCCCGGGGGCTTAGAAACATTCGACTCCGACGAATGTAAAACGAACATGTAATGATCATAAAGGTCAGGGTCAGGGTGACGGAAATCCTCGGTAGAGATCTAAGTACAATCAAGACGGGGTCGACCCTTCCATTGGACAAGAAAGGAATGGACACTATCGCCTTTAGTCAGGACAATCTTATCATCAATGACGGAGTCAATGGCATCCACCATAGGCGTAGCAAAGTGAGGGAGATGAACGACTAGTTCGGCATCATCATCGGTCGAATGATGACCTGAATAAAATGTGAGATCAGCCACGTTGAATACAAAACTAATCCGCATGTGAAGGGGCAAATCCAATAGGTAGGCATTAGGAACAATGCGTCGGGAATCCTTGAACAGACCCATCTTGCGGGGGTGAAGCTTGTGGTTAGCCCCGGAGCGAGACGCTCGGGGCAATGCGAAACATAACCAGATCGCCGGGTTGAAACTCTACATGGCGGCGATGACGGTTAATAGCAAGTTTAAAGGAATTGGTACTAACCGCGATACACCGACGGACATCGGTATGCACTTTAGTGAGATGACGAATGAACTCATCGGCTTCAATGCTAATGCGGGCTGGTGGAAGGGGGACCAAG
>JAMYWD010001654.1:0-32500 GCA_028583415.1 Protea cynaroides
CTTTGTGACACTATGGGTTACGATCGTCTCATGTGTTAGCATCAAAGTTTTATTCTTTTGACAATCTGAGTTGAAGACCCAACTCCTTCTTCTTAGTATTAAGCTACTCTCTAGCCCTATCGCATTTGGATTCCATCTGTTTCTAGAAGAAGCGGTTGAGCTTGATGTAGCGTTTGCAACTCAGTTTATCAGAAGAATATAATATGGATGCTAACTGCATGAGATGATCTTCCGTCTTCTTTTTCCCTTTTCTTCTTCTTTCTTCTTCTTCATTCTTCTTCTTCTTTCTTCGTCTCAATCATCTTTTTATTTTTATTCTTGTTCATTCTTCTTCCATTTTCCACCTTTTTGTGACTCTATGCATTACGATCATCTCATGTGTTAGCATCCAAGTTTTATTCTTCTGACAATCTGAGTTGGAGACACAACTCTTTCTTTTTTGGATTAAGCTACACTCTAGCCCAATTGCAGTTGGATTCCCTCTGTTTCTAAAAGATGCATGTTGAGCTTGAGTGTAGCATTCGCAACTCAGTTTGTCAGAAGATAAAATAAGGATGCGAACTGCATGAGATGATCGTGAATCATATTGTCATAAAATGGTGCAAAATGTGCTCGTGCTCTTTGAAAGAAAAAGAAGAAGAAGAATGAAAGAATCAGATGGAGGAAAAAAGAAATGAGGAAGAGGAGGAAAGAAGAAGAATGAAGATGAAGAAAGAAGAAGAATATAGAAGAAAGAGCAAGAGAAATAAGAAAAATAATGAAGAAAAAAGATGAAGAAAAAGAAGAGGATAAATAAGAAGAAGAATGAAGAAGAAGAAGAAGATGAAGAACGAAGAAGAAAAAGAAAGAAGAAGAACGAAGTAGAAGAAAAAGTTGAAGAAGGTGAATATTGAAAAATGGTGAAGAAGAATGAAGAAAAAGAAGAAAAATAAGTAGAAGAAGACGAATGATGAAGAATGAAGAAAAGAATGAACAAGAAGAAAGAAGAACATATAAGAAGAGGCGCTTCATCTTCTTCTTCTTCTTTATTCTTCTTTTACTTCTTCTTTCATCTTGTCCTTTTTTTCCTTTTCTTCATCATTCTTCTTCTTCTCTCTTCTTTTTCCCTTTTCTTCTTCTTTCTTCTTATTCATTCTTCTTCTTCTTTCTTCGCCTCATTCAGGTTCTTATTTTTCTTTTTGTTCACTCTTCTTCCGTTTTCCACCTTTTTGTGACACTATGCATTACGATCATCCCATGTGTTAGCAGCCAAGTTTTATTCTTCTTACAGTCTGAGTTAAAGAC
Source organism: Protea cynaroides (assembly GCA_028583415.1). Taxonomy (NCBI): domain Eukaryota; kingdom Viridiplantae; phylum Streptophyta; class Magnoliopsida; order Proteales; family Proteaceae; genus Protea; species Protea cynaroides. The sequence goes on from JAMYWD010001654.1 coordinate 1,285, forward strand.
CCAACTCATTCTTCTTACGATTAAGCTACTCTCTTTCTACTTCTCTCTCCCTATTGCTCTCTCTCTATCAACTTCTCTCTCTCTACTCTTTCTGCTTCCCTATCTGTCTCCCTCTACTTTTCTACTTCTCTATCTATCTCTCTCAGTCTCTCCCTCTCTCCCCCTCTCCCTCTCTTTTACTTCTCCACTCTCTCTCTCTCTTTCTCTCTTTTTCAACTACTCTATCTCGTACTTTCTCCCTCTTTTTACATCTCACCCTCTCTCTACACTCTCTCTGTCATTCTCTCTCTCAACTTCTCCCTCTCTCTCTTCCTTATTCTCTCTCTTTTCAATCTTCTCTCTCTCTCTTTTCTCTTTTCTCTACTCTCTCTCTCTCTCTCTCTTTCTACTTCTCTTTCTCTCTCATTCTACTTCTCTCCCCGTCTTCATTTCTCTTACTACTTCTCTCTCTTTCTCCCTCTCTCTTTATCTCTCCCCTTCTCTCTCCCTTTTTGATTCTCTCTCTCTCTTCTCTTTCCTTTTACTTCTCTCTCCCTCTCCCTCTCTCTCTCTCTTTACTTCCTTTGCTCTTTCTCTCTCTTACTCTCTTTCTCTGTCTCTCTTTCAACTTCTCTCTTTCCCTTTATCTCTCTCTCTTTCTACTTATCTCTCTATACTTCTCTCTCTCTCCCCCTCTCTCTCTCTTTCTCTTTCTCTTTCCCTCTTTCTCTCTCTCTCTTTTTCACTCTCCTTCTCCTCTCTCACTTTCTCCCTTTCTCTTTTTCACTCTTTCTCTCTATCTCTAACCCACTCTCTCTTTTTAGTTTTCTCTCTCTTTCTACTTCTCTCTCTATCTATGTCTCTCTATACCTCCCTCTCACACCCTCTCCTTCTCTCTCTCTACTTCATTCTCTCTCAGTCTACATCTTTCTCTCTCTCTCTCTCTCTCTCTCTCTCCCTCTCTTTCTACTTTTTCTCTCTACTTTTCTCTCTCATTTATTCACTCTCTCCCTCTCTTTCTCTTTTTCTTTCTCACACACACTCTCTCTCTTTAGTTTTCTATCTCTTTCTCTCTTTTCTCCCTCTCCCTCTCCCTTCTCTCTCACTTTCTCTACCTGTCTCTCTTTATACATCTCTCTACTCTCTTATTCAATTTCTCTTTCTCTCCTTCTTTCTACTTCTCTCTTTCTACTTCACCCTCGCTCCCTCTCTCTTTCTCTACTTCTCTCTTTCTCTTTCTCTCTCATTCTCTCTCTATTTCTCTCAAACAACTTCTCTCTCTCCCTCACTCTTTTTTCTCTAATTCTACTCTTTCTATCTCTCTCTCTCTCTCTACTTCTCTCTCTTTTCTCTCCCTCTTTCTACTTCCTCTCTCTCTCTCTCCTCTCTTTTTTCTCTCTCTCTCTCTCTCTTTCTACTTCTGCCTCTTCTTTCTACTTCTCTCTCTCTCTCTCTCTCTCTCTCTCTCTCTCTCTCTCTCTCTCTCTCTTCTCTCTCTCTCTCTCTCTCTCTTTTTCCTCTCTCTCTTCTCTCTCTCCTCTCTCTCTCTCTCTTTCTCTCTCTTCTCTTGTCTCTCTCTCTCTCTCCCTCTCTCTATCACTCTCTTTTTCTCCCTTCCCTCCTTTCTACTCTCTCTCTTTCTATCCCTACCTCTCTCTCCTACCCTCTCAATTCTCCATTTACTCTCTCCCTCCACTTCCTCTCTCTCTCTCTCGCTTTCAACTTCTCTCTATCTCCCTCCTACTTCTCTCTCTCATTCATTCTCTCTCTCCCTCTCTCCTCTCTCTTTCTCTTTCTCTTTCTACTTCTCTTTCTCTTTCTCACTCTTTTTACTTCTCTCTCTGCTTTTCCTTCTCTCTCTCTCTCTCTCTCTCTCTCTCTCTCTTTCTACTTCTCTCTCTTTCTCCTCTCCCTCTCTTTTTTTTTTCTCTCTCTCTCTCTCTCTCTACCTCTCTCTCTTTCTCTCTCCTCTCTCCCACTTTCTACTTCTCTCTCTCTCTCTCTCTCTCTACTTCTCTCATTCTATTGCTCTACATCTTTATCTTTCTATCTCTTACACTTGTTCTACTTCTTTATCTCTCCCTTTCCACTTATCTCTTGCTCTCTCTCTCTCTTTCTTTCTTTTTCTCTCTCTCTCTCTCTCCCTTTCTAATTCTCTCTCCCACTCTCACCCTCCCTTTTACTGCACTCTCAATCTCTACTTCTCTCTTTCTCTCTCTCTCTCTCTCGCTCTCTACTTCTCCCTTTCTCTCTTTTCTACATTTATCTCTCTTTTTCTCTCTTTCTACTTTTATCTCTCTTTTTCCCTCTTTTTACTTTTATCTCTCTCTCTTCCTCTCTCTCTATCTCTCTCTTTCAACTTTTCTTTCTCTCTCTTTCTCTCTTGTGACTTTCCCTATCTCTATCTCTATCTCTCTCTCTTTCTCCCTCTCACTCTCTGTCTCTTTCTTTTGACTTCTCTCTCTCTCTCTCTTTCTACTTCGCTTTCTCTCCCTTCTACTTCTTTCTCTCTCTCTCTTCCTACTTTTCTCCCTATCTCTCTCTCGCTCTTCAACCGTCTCCCTAGTGCCTTTTTCTCTCTCTTTCTTTCTCTCTCTATCTTTTTACTTCTCTCTCTCCCTTTCTAATCGTTCTCTCTTTCTATTTTTCCTCTCGCTGTCTCTAATTTTCACTCTTACTCTCTCTCTCTCTATATCTCTCTCTCTTTTTTCTTTTTTTTCTCTCTCTACATCTCTCTTTATTTCTACTTTTCTCTCTCTATACTTCTCTCTCTCTATCCCTTTCTCTCTGTCTCCATCTCTCTTTCTCTTTCTCTCTATTTCTACTTCCCTCCCAACTTCTCTCCCTCTTTCTACATCTCTCTTTGTATCTCTCTCTCTCTCTCCAACACTCTCTCTCTATTTGTCTTCTCTTTCTACTTCTCTCTCTCTCTCTCTCTCTTTCTCCCTCTCTTCTCTTCCTACTTCTGTCTCTATCTGTACTTCTCTCTCTTTATCTCTCACTCTCTCTCTTCCTCTCTCAGTCTCTCTCTTTCTCTGTCTCTCTCTACTTTTCTCTCTCTCTACTTCTCTCCCTGCCTCTTTCTCTCCCTCTCTGTCTTTCTACTTAGCTCTCTCTCCATCTCTCTCTCTTTCTACTTTTAACTCTCACTCTCTCTTTTTACTTTTATTTCTCACTTTCTCTGCCTCTCTACTTTCTGTCCCTCCCTCCCTCTCTCTCTTTTTCTCTCTATCTCATTCTCTCTCTCTTTCTTTTTATTTCACTGTCTCTCTCTTTCATGCTCTTTCCACTAGACTCTCTCTCTCTCTCATTCTCTCTCTCTTTATTTCCTCTCTCTTTCTACTTATCTAGCTCTCTCTCTCTCTCTCTTTCTCTTTCTACTTCTCTCACACTCTCTCTACTTCTCTCTCTCTTACGAGCACTCTCTCTACATTTCTCTTTTCTCTTTTAACTTCCCTCTCTCTCTCTTTTCTCTCTCTCTCTTTCTCTCTCTCTTTCATCTCTCTCTCACTTTCTACTTCTCTCTATCTCCTTCTACCTCTCTCACTCTCTTTTGTCACTCTCTGCTTTTCTCGCTCTCTCCTTATTTCTCTCTCTCAACAACTCTCTCTGTAAGACCCGTATCAAACTAACCCAGTCTTACCACCTTGAACCAGGTCTACCCATCATGGATGAGCCAAATGGACCAAGTGCGTGAAGGAGATCATGATCCAGGTATTAAACTGACCCAAAAACACTTAAATTAAGGAGAGGGTCGCATACCCAGCAAGGGAGGGTCGGACCCCCCAAGACAGAAGTCAGACCCCCAGTTTTACATGGGGGGTCAGACACTTCAAGAACCAGGGGTCGACGGGATCTCCGACCCCCCCTATCGACCCCCGGTATTCCGTAAATTTGAAAACTAGGAAAGTTTCCTAATTTTGATGGGATTCCTTCCAAATCTCAATGGGACTTATTTTAGGAGTTTCTACTCTATAAATAGGACGTCCCTAAGCCTCTTTTACTCCTTTTACAACCCTAATTGAATTGAGAGAAAGAGAAGAGAAGGAAGAGAAGGAAAAGAGAAGGAAAGAAGAGAAGAAAGCAAAAGGAGAAGAGTTGCAGAGAAGGAGTATTCTTCTCAGGTATGGATACTAATTCTATGATTTGCTTAAGACCTTAGGATAGATAATGCAGAGAGTATGATCTCGGAGAAACCCAAACCATCAACCTATGGTTTGGTTTTCATGGAAAACCATGGGGGAGAATCATGAAAGCCATATAGGTGGTAGAATCATGGTTCTAGACCATAGAACATGTGTAGAATGGATTATAGGAACAAGCCATAGGACCCCAAACACGAAGAATGGATTTAAGGAAGAAAATCGACCAAAACCCACAGGGGGTCGCATGGGGGGTCGATGGCCAATCGACCCCCAGTGTTCGGGAAGTCCAGAATAGGGGTGGTCGCACCCAGGGTCGATCATTACTCAGACCCTACCTCCGACCCCCAGTTAAAAACATGGTTTTTATGTTCAGAATTAATTCTAATTAAATTCTATCCACTTTGTTAGGTCTTCTAGCAATATAATAACAATATAAAGGTGATCTTAAAGCTTGTAAGAGCATCTATTAGCAAGCTAAGGTGAGGAAACAGAACTCTAAACTAATTGGTTAATAATAAACTATTTTCTCTTTTCTTGAGTCCAATGCCATGCTTGATCCTATGCGAATATGTTTGTAATGTGCATACAACATGTCATCCAATATTTCTATTATTTGTTCATGCATATTTACTTTATTGTTTATAACATGATGATGATGATGATGATAGGAATTGGCATGTGAATGTATGTGTATGGTTGGTGTACTTGATGCGAGTGAGTATCAAGGGAGGTTTGATGGGAACATCAATAAACGTTAACCTTTGGCGGGTCTCAGCACTTTAGCTCTATCTCTAACTCAAGTCTTGTGCATTAGCATCGTTGTATCGCCATTACTTTAGCAGAACTATTACGTCGTTGAGTAACAGGGGAGGTGGTCTCGGTCCTTGTAGTCTCTGACTCTACCGGGGGACCTTAGCTTTATCTCTATGGACGTTCTGAGGGATGCTGGGGTGAGGCTTTGGATACACTGTTTGGCATTAGGATTGGTTAGTTGTGAGCCCAGTTTGCAAGCCCTCACCAGCAGGGGCTTACGTGTTGGTATGGCACTGTATAGCAAGAAACATTAACCTTTGTTGTACAATGTTATGGTAGGGTGGATGGGGACGACAATAAACGTTAACCTTTGGGCGGACTTCCACACCCTGTGTATAGAGGCGGGATCAATAAACGTTAACCTTTGACCACCCAACCTTTCTAATACGCATTGCAATCTTTAAACCAGACCAAAGATATGAATTGACTGCATGCATATGTATTGTTGCATTGTTTTGTTTACTCACTGAGCCATGATGTGTGCTCACCCCCTCGACGTCGAATATTTTTAGTTGATGATGCAGGTACTACCGTCGAAGATTATGTCAACGCTCTAGTGTATGGTCACGTAGCGACGATGGAAGTTGAAGATGAAGTGGATACACATGACTCCTCTTGCGAGTGCAACTCATGTGTATTTGATTAGATTTTTAGTTTTCTTTATTTGGATTTATTAAAGACATGTATTTGATACTTATTTATGTCTTAGTTGATACAAAATAATTTGCTATTTTAATATTAATATCACAGTAGATTCTCAGTTCATTTTACTATAAGACTTCCGCTATTGTGTATTTACTCTGATTATGAATGTGGATATATGAAGTTTAGATCAGCCGGATACCACCTGTACGAGATCCTGGTTGAACCGTTGGTTTGCTAGCGGTTCATCACACCATTCTGAAGTGTGTGGAATTGGGGTGTGACAACTTGGTATCAGAGCATCTCGGGCCGTGTCCACTAAACTGGCATACATTCACGACGAATTGTAAATTGAGATAGGATAAAAGTAAAAACTGTAATATTAACACACTATAAGCACAAGTGATGTTTGAGACCAAATTTGAAAAGAAAATAATGATCTATTAAAGGAAGAACAATTTTAAATCCAATGAGAGATAAACAAACATGTACAAATAGCTAAAACAGAGTACAGTCCACAACCCGGACAGTTACTCTGTAGTACAAAGAAAGAAAATAAGTACAATCATGACGCTGGAGCAGAAGGAGGAGGCGATGCCTCACGATCTCTATCATAATCCTCAGCGTTGACTCTAGTCAACCAGGCTATCTGAGTCTGGGTCGTCTGAAGACTAGCTGTAAGATCCGCTACCCGCTGATCAGTCCGGCGCTGAGCCTCCATGAGCTCTGCCATCCTCATGTCTGACGTATGCTGGGCGTCTAATAGCTCATCCACTCTCACCCGCTGAGCGTATAGTAACTCCACAATCCTCAGATCAGATCTGCGCTGAGCATCTCAGATCTCATGTAATATCTCCATCATATCAGGAGATTGGTGAGAAGGACCCGCCGCATGTGAACGACCAGCCGCATATGAAGTACTAGCTCCAGCCGCATGCGTAGGTGAAGGAGGTGGTATAGTAAAACCCGCACGCCATGAACCCAGCCTAACCTTACATTTCCTATCGTGAACCGTCTACATATCATGGTCGAGCCAAGTGGACCAAGTGTGTGAATAAACCCAAGACCTAATATGAAAATTTACCCAAAAATAGTCAAAATGAGGTTAGGGTCGCATGTCTTAACAGACAGGTCCGACCCTCCCATCGACCCTCACTATTGACCCTCAATCAGGGGTCGCAGGGTCAATGAATTGTCCGACCCTCCCATCGACCCTCCCATCGACCCTCGGTACTCGGGAAAAACAGCACGAACCGAAAATTAGGAAACCTTCCTAATTTCGATGGGAACCTTTCCTAAACTCAATGGGACGTATTTTGGGAGGTTTTACTATATAAATAGGACGTCCCTAAGCCTCTTTCAATCCTTTTACAACCCTAATTGGATTGAGAGAAAGAGAAGAGAAGGAAGAGAAGAAGAGAAGGAAAACTTAAAGAAAAGGCTAAGGAAGAAGAGGAAATTCAGAGGAACTCTGAATCTCAGCAAACCTAAGGTATGAATACATTCCCCATGATTTATTTAAGATTTTGAAATGGTTTATGAAGAGGGTATGACTTAGAAGAAACCCAAATCATCCATCAATTGTTTGGTTTCAATGGGAACCATGGAGGAGATCATTAAAACGATGTAGGTGAATAAAGTATAGTTCTAAACCAAAGAACATGTATAGAATGGATTGTAGAAGTAAGCCATAGGACCCAACCATGAAAGAGAGAAGGAAATCTGATATTTTCGACTCAAACCATGGAGGGTCGCACCTAGGGTCGATGGCAAATCCGACCCTAGCATCGACCATCAGTGTTCGGGAAGTTCAGATTAGGGGGAGGGTCGCACCCAGGGTCGATCATGACTCCGACCCTACCTCCGAACCTCAGTTAACAGGATGGTTTTAAATTCAAAATTAATTCTAATTAAATTCTATCGACATTGTTAGGTCATCTAGTAATATAATAACATTATAAAGGTGATTCTAAAGCTTGGAAGAAGATCTATTAACAAGCTAAGGTGAGGGAACAAGACCTAAATTGATTGGTTAATAATAAATTATTTTATTTCTTGAGTCCAACGCGATGAATGATTTTATGCGTGTATGATTGTTATGTGCATTCAACATGTCATCCAATATTTCTATTATTATTGTTCATGCATATTTAAATTTATTGATTACAACATGATGATGTTGATGATGGGAGGAATAGGCATGTGAATGTTTGTGTTTGGCTGGTGTACATGGTGCAGGTAGGGATGGTATCAACCGGTACTTCGATGCCGTTCTCATCGGGGTATATTGTGCCATGGTCTATTCAAGTCATGTCCACTAAGCAAGTGTTAGTGTGCTTGATGCGAGTGGAGCATCAGGGGGAGGATGTGGCATTGTGGTTCAGCCCGGTCGCCGGACTATAGCTCTATCTCTACTCAAGTCTTGTCGACTAACATCGTCCTATCGCCATTACCTTAGTGGAACTAATATGTCGTAGGGCATCAGGGGGGATGTGGCATTGTGGTTCAGCCTGGTCACTAGACCCTAGCTCTATCTCTATGGATGTATTGAGGGAAGTTGTGGTGAGGCCTTGGATACATTGTTTGACATTAGGGTTGGTTAGTTGCGAGCCCAGTTTGCAATCCCTCGCCAACAGGGGCTTACGTGTTGGTATGGGCAACCGATACAGCCATGCCGTTTTCATGGGGTGTATATTTTCCATGGTGGGTGCATGTGGGGCGACAGTGCCATTTTCATTGGGCGTTTTCACACACTCGTGTATAGAGGTGCGGCGGCCACCTATCTTTTCTATAGCACATTGCAAACTTATATACCAGACCAAAGATATGAATTGATTGCATGGATATGTTTGTTGCATTGTTTTGTTTTCTCACTGAGATCAAGTTGGAGAGCTGACCCTCGCGCACATAATTCTTTTTAGTTTCTGATGTTGCAGGTACTATGATTGAGGATTATGTCGACACGCCAACATATGAACATGTGGTGGCTATGATGAGCAAGTTGTAGAGGACGAACATGGTTCGTTAAGCGAGCGTTTCAATGGTGGATACGTTTAGTGTTTAGTTTTCGTATTTGGATATTGTAATATGTGTAAAATTATGTTTTGGTTATATGGAAATAAATGGAATATTAATTATTTATCATGATTAGACCTCAGTTCATTATCTGTAAGACTTCCGCTATTTACTTTATTACATCTGATTAATATGGAATGTGTTTTGGTTTATCGTATGTGGGATAGCCTATTTTGAGATTCTGGTTGAACCGTTGGTTTATTGACGGTTCATCACACCATTCTGAATAGTGCAGAATTGGGGTGTGACAACTTGGTATCAGAGCTCTCGTAGGCCTTACCCATTAAACCTGAATACTTGCACTGGAGTCCATGGACTGAGTTAGGATAAATTAAAAAAAAATTAATACAAACAAACCATAAGCACCTGTGTTGGTTGAGACAGAAATTAAACAAGACGATAATGTACATATAAAAGGTGGAACCATATATATATACTCAAACAGAAAGGGAAGTCCAAAATTTATCCGGATAAACAAATAATATAGGGTATTATTTAGAAGTGGGGTAGTTATCCAAGTATACAAGGATATGATACAGTGGCAAGAAAGAAGCATCTGTACAGTAGAAAATTGGAATACCGAGTTGGTACTCACAAGATGTGAAACTCGATGTAAGACAGAGGAAGAAGGAAAATGGCTAGTAATGCCAAAACCCCTGTAGAGATAAAGGAAAAGATCTCGAGCTAAATCCAAACAGAGATAAGAGGATAATGGCCATGTAAGTAGTTATGTTTATATAGGATGCGGTGCATTATTGACTTACTCTTATGATTATAGAGGATGCACATACATGATTTTAATTCTCGTACCTTGACATGATACCTTCTTGATTTAACCTGTCAATTGGAGTTATAGATATTGTTTCTTTAGTCTTAGTCCTAATTATACCAATCTAAACCACTCTCATGATCAAAAACATGAACAGAGATATGAACTGAATGAACAGTTAAATGTTTAATCATGTTGAGCATACATCTACTGATTTATACTTGATTTACCGATGTACGTAATCTTTCTCCAGATTTACTCCTATAGTGCCTTGACCAATGACATTATATATTCGATAGAACCTGTAACCATGAGGTTAAGAATTGTAAAACCCCTATTGCATGTATTTGGACCACCGTGGAACTTAACAACTTTTGATGCCAGTTGGATTACTACAGATTTACTCCTGATTCTTTAAACCTAGGTTCACCAGATAAAGAAAGTGTTTGTCATTATGCTAAATCCATGAAAGAAAGTGAATCACTTTTGGATGAACATTTTGATTCATACACTCCCTGACCTTTGATGATAAAAATGTTTAGTGATAATGAAATTATTGGAAGAAAGATGATTAAATTCAGATTAAATGTCATAGTCAATGAACCTCAGATGAAGTAATAGAGGATTTGTTTTGAGATTGCTAAATGGATGGATATGAATCATGTCTATAATGGAGTGCATGCGACAAAAGTGAGAACTATCAAAAGTAACTATGAAAGAGTAGATTGTAAGACCCGCACTCTGAAAACCCGGTCTAAACCTTGGTTTTGTGTCGTGACAGGTCTTCCGATCATCACCGAGCCAGACGGGGCAAGCGGATAACAAACAGGTACGAAATCGGACCGAAGTCGACCAATTATACCTGATTTTAGGTATACCGGTCGATGGTACCGGATGATGGTACCGGTCGACCGGTATGGCCTGCACAGCTATGTGCGGGAATTTGGAAATTGGTCTCTGCGGGTCCCACTTTCCTGATTTCGAATCCTAGAAGTTTCCTAATCCTAGTAGGGTTACTAAACCCTATTTCTAGCCTATAAATACACCCTTAAACCCCTCAAATCCTTTCCATTGTCTTTCCCAAACCCTAGAGAAGAGAAAGAGCTTGGAGAGGAGAAGGAGCTAGGAAGAAGAAGGAGGTGCCGCCATTACCGTTTGACGAAGCTCTCGCTACACCTGCCAACGGTAAGTGTTTGAACCCCTCTTCTTACCCTGTGATAGTTGTGTGGGTGGATCAATACCATGCAAAGTAGGTATTGATCTAAAACCCTAAATTGGCCAATAAACACTAAGTTGCCGTCAAACCCTAGATTCGAGTTTCGAGATGATATTCATCGAAACGAGACTTGAATGAGTTGGGAACAGTTCTAACTCAAAGCCTAGACTTAGCATGGATAGGAGAAACCCCCGAAAATCCATGGAGGATGATCGACGGCGGTCGAAGAACCCATGTATGGTCTTCGGAGACATACCGGTCGACTATACCGGTTGCACATAGTGCGACCGGTATGTTGCGACCGCTACCTCTCGGGAGGTTATTCGTGGGGGACCGGCTGACCATACCGGTCGCCCGGTCTTTCCCTACAGAGCTGCGGCCCGGTACATGCCACCGGTCAGCTACGTGAGGGCAGTTTGTGATCCATGTTGGTTTCCGACCAACATGAAACCCTAAATAATATATTATAATGAAACCCTAATATTATGTAGGACGCCGTGACTTATCGTTTGGATCTTGCGACGTGGAGCAAGTTATTGAACGAGCGTCGGGTAAGGGAATCCGACCTAAACCTAATAATTAATGGACAAGTAAATCGTTGTTAATCATTGAATATCTATGATGTGATGTTTGTGCATATTCACATGCCATCCTTTACTTTCGGTTATTATTATTGTTCATGCATTCATAGGATGTGATTGTTAGGCATGTGATTGTTTTCGTTGGTGTGTGGAGTGGGGCATGGGCCGGGATCGCTCTTCACACCGGCACCTTTTGTAGTATTCTATCTTGACATGCTTGGTACGGATAGGGTATCGGGGGAAGATCGTGGTACGTTGGTCTCCGATATTGATGTTGTCCCGACCATCGTTGGTGGTACTGAGGATTTCGAGTCGACGCTGCCTTGTCCACGATGCTTTAGCTCTATCTCTATGCCGTAGGGTGTCGTGTTGGGATAGGGTCTACCTGCGTATTGTTTCTATCCTAGTGGGTTAGTTGCGGATAGGGTATCGGGGGGAGGTGAGGTCTAGGAGGTCTCCGACCCGGCCTGCACGCTCTAGCTCTATCTCTATGCGGTAGACGGCTGTGCTGGGATAGAGCATACATTGTTGACATATAGGATTGGTTAGTTGCGAGCCCGGGTTTGCGAGCCCCCGGCCGATAGGGGGCTTAGGTACTTGGTATGGGTAGAGTATCGGGGAGGTGCGGGTATACCTTAGCTTTATCTCTATTCCATGATGGGTGTATGTGGGTTGGTGGTTGTGTGATTACTGTGCGACGCCACACACTTGTGTATAGAGGTGCGGGGGCCACCAAACCTTTCTATAGCACATTGCAAACTTAAAACCAGACCACAAAGATAAAATGATTGTTACTCATGCATAATCTTGTGAAATTGTCCGATTGCCTTACTGAGCTGTGTTGTGTGCTCACCCTTTGTATATACATTGTTTTTAGATGTTGATGCAGGATACACTGTGGACGATTATGTGAACGCTCCGGCGTATGGTGGTGCTCCGGATGTACAGGCAGGACAGGACGAGCATGACGCTTCATGCGAGTGCCCTTTCTGCGTGTACCAGTGATTTGTTTTATTTATTCATTCCAGTTATTTTCGTTTGTTATTAAGAGATGTAATAGATATTTATTTTATGTGATTGAATTTGAATAATGGGATATTTATTTAAATTATCAATAGATACTCGGTTCATTCTATTTAAAGTCTTCCGCTGTATATTATATTCTGATTGTGGTTATGTGTAATTGGTTTGTATGGGTGAACACGGCCTATTCGAGATCCTGGTGTGAACCGTTGGTTCAATGACGGTTCACTCACACCATTCTGGTTGGATCAGAATTTGGGGTGTGACATAGATAGCACTCTAAGTAAAGTTAAAGATGGTTATATCGGTATGAATTTTGACAAAGTAGAAGATTCCTAAAAGCAAATCTAAGAGTGGATACAAGGATAAAGTAAAAAAATCATGGCATTAATAGTAATCTGTTTAATACAATGAAAATTGAGTTATGCCCAATGTCAAGCGATATGATTAAGTAAAGACCAAAAGAGTTGGCTGAATTAATGAATTTATAAGCATATATCCTAATGCTTAGAAGTAGACTTAGGATATGAAGTAACAATCAAAAGATATTTTTGAGGTATATGAAAGAGAGATCAGGGTAAAACAGCAAGGATAAAAGAAATATAAGCTAATGAGTGCAATATGAGATTTTGATGATAGTCTTTGAAAAAATCATAAGAGATGAAGGAACTAGACAAGCTCTTAAGACCTTAATACTAGATTTTGCTAGTTCAAGCCCTTTTGGACTAAATGTTGTATTAGATGAGTGTTATGAACAATGTCCAAATCGTATGGATGGGTGAAATTTGGACGCAACCTAATTAGACTTGAGATGGCAGACTTTGACGTCATCTTGGGGATAGACTGGTTGTCTCAACACTCTACAAAGTTGTTATATGCATAGAAGAGGTTATCATTCAAGAATAAAGAAGGCATACAATTTGGTTTTATTGGAAGCCTATTGCCTAGGAAGCGGAAGCTGATCCTCTCTATGCTAAAGGTGAAGAGATGCTTTGAAGAGAAATGAGTTGGATATATGGTATCTATGGTATACGTTACCAAAGAAGCACCACAGATGACAGATATTGATGTGATGCATAAATTCCCTTATGTATTTCCAAGAGACTTATCGGATTATCACCTGATCGTGCGATCGAGTTCGCCATCGACTTGTTACCAAGGACGATACTCATGTCAAAGGCACCTGTAGAGTAGCTTCTATGGAGTTAAAGGGATTGAGATGCAACTACATCAGTTATTAGACAAGGGTTCTAATTGGCTAAGTATTGCATCATGTGAAATGCCAATGCAATTCATGAAGAAGAAGGATGGTAGTGTTGTTTGCGTATAGACTACCGAAAACTAAACAAGCTCACAGTCAAGAATTGATATCTACTACCTTAGATCGATGACTTGTTTAAACAGTTGCAAGGAGCAAATGTATTTTCTTCAGTCAAGATATCATCAGCTGAAGAATTTTGGACAGAAATATCTCGAAGATAGCTTTTAGAATAGGGATTGGACATTATGAGTTCCCGATTATGACGTTTGGAATAACCAATGCCCTTACATCTTTTATGGAGCTGATGAATTGGGTGTTTCATGACATGTTGGACACGTCGGTCATAGTTTTCATAGATGATATTTGGTTTATTCCAAGAATGAAGCAACTCATACAACGGATCTTAGAATAGCTTCACAACAGCTGAGAAGTGAAAAGCTTCATGTCAAGTCCAAGAAACATGAGACATGATGAAACAAAATGATCTTCTTAGATCATATAGCATCATATAAAGGGATTAAAGTGGACCCTATTCAGATAGAAGCAATTGTATGGAATATTGCAAAGATAAGAAATTTCTTGGTCTTAGCTGATTGTTACAGACGATGCTTGGAGGACCACCCTAAGATCGCAAAACCTCTTACCAAGCTAACCAAGAAGGGAGAGGAATTTATTTGAACCTACAAGTGTGAAGAATGTTTCCAGATTCTAAGGTAAGGTTGATATCAACTTACATCTTGATCATTTCGGTACCGATGGAACCTTTTACCCTATCCATCGGAGCTTTCGGATTGGATCAAGGATGCGGGTTGATGCAAGGTAAATAAGCGATTGCATACGTTTTAAGAAAACTAATGGAGCATGTGAAGCGTTACCCTACTCATGACTTGGAGTTACCGGTGATGAATTATGCAATCAAGACTTTGAGACATTAGCTAAACGGAGAATAATTTTAGGTTAAGAGTCCTATTTATCTCTTTATCAGAAAGAGTTGAACATGAGGATAGGAAATTGGTTTGAACATTGAAGGATTAAGACCGTGATATTCAAGGTCACTGAGCAAGGCTAATGTAGTAGCTAAGCCTTAAGCAAAAAGGGATTATGAGGTCTGAAGAAGGACCGAGTATAAATGTTGCCTTATGTTCTGCAGCAACAGATTCAAATTTGGAAAAGAGTAACATATAGTAGAAGCTAGTGATGATCCAATCGAGCGAGAACTTATGGATGAATTATGAAATAATAGTTCGATTACGTTTATGGCATTAAAAATCATCTCTGAATTGGTGGATGAAATAAAAGTAGCAATTTTGTTAAATTTGTATATAAGAATAATGTCAGGAGATTTAGAGAAAGAAAAATCTAACCCTGATTTACTTTGGATGCGGAGATGGTACTCAGATACAGAGGCAGATTCTGAATACATGAAGATAAAGGCTTGGGTACTATGAAGAGGATAATGATAAGAGTCCATTGTACTCAATATTCAGTACATACTAGAGTACCAATATGTATCATGACATGAAGAGATTATTTTGGCAGAAAGGGAATGGAAGTGGTTGTGGATAGATGCATGTTTCAGTAGTTGAACTATCAACAGTAAAGGCTGAAAGACAAAGACCATCATGGCTACAACAATAACTATCAAAGCCAGTCTGGAAGTGAAACTGCATTACAATGAACTATGTCACTGATTTACCACTGACTCCTAGATCGGTTGACGCAGTATGGGTGATTGTTGATCGCCTTATGAAGATAGCTCATTCCATTGCTATACGACCTCGGTATGCTTTGGAGCTTCTAACTAAGCTATATATGGATAGTATTGTCAGATTGAATGGTATGCATGAGAGCTTAGTGTCGGCCAGAAGCTCATGCTTTATCTTGAAGTTTTGGAAGGATCTATAGGAAACAATGGGAACAAAGTTGAAGTTTAGTACCGTATTTTACCTTAAACCGACGAACAGTCGGGGCGGACTATACAAATCCTAGGAGATATGCCCCGAGTTTATGAAATTGATTTCAAGAAACTTGAGTTGAGAAGTTATCGTGAATTGAAGTTACTATTAAGCTACCATGTAAATGTTACCTATCAAGCATGGTACGGTAGAAATGTCAAATTCCTTTATTTTGGGATAAAGTTGGTGAATGAAGAATTTTGGAAACCTAAGTCTAATGAAGAAAACTATCGAGTGGCAGACAAGATCAAAGAAAAGGGGCAGGATAGCTCAGGATTTTCAGAATAGACACCAAGACCTTGAGTTCGCCATAAGTGACAAAGTGTTTTTGAAGATATCACTTATGTATAGTTTGAAATGATTAGACAAGAAGGAAAGTAGTATTCTATATATGCGTCGAATCTTATAAACTCTGGAGAGATGTAGAAAAGTTGCATATCAATTATCGTTACCGTTATCCATGTCTAGTGCGCATGATGTATTTCGTGTGTCTCTATTGAAGAAGTACAGTGGAGATCTATATCAAAAGTATTGACCACGGAATCACTGGATTAAATAGGAGATTTAACTATTAAAGTGGTACCAGCCTAGTTCACTAGTTGAAAGGTAGAACACCTTAAAAACTCATATCAATTATACGAAGATAATCTGACGAAGACAAGTCATGGAGAAGAGTGCATAGGAGGAAGAAGATGCAATGTGGAAATAGAATTCCCACCTATTGACTCCGAAGTAAATTCAAAATTTTGAGGACAAGATTTATTTTAAGGATGGGAGAGTTGTAAGATCCGTACTTTCAAATTTTGAGGACGAAATTTCTTTTAAGGGTGGTGGAGTTGTAAGACCCGCACGCCACGAACCCGGCCTAACCTTACATTTCCTGTCGTGAACCGTCTACATATCATGGCCGAGCCAAGTGGACCAAGTGTGTGAAGAAACCCAAGACCCAATATGAAAATTTACCCAAAAATAGTCAAAATGAGGGTAGGGTCGCATATCTTAACAGACAGGTCCGTCCCTCCCATCGACCCTCACTATCGACCCTCAATCAGGGGTCACAGGGTCTATGAATTGTCCGACCCTCTCATCGACCCTCCCATCGACCCTCGGTACTCGGGAAAAACAGCACGAACCGAAAATTAGGAAACCTTCCTAATTTCGATTGGAACCTTTCCTAAACTCAATGGGACGTATTTTGGGAGGTTTTACTCTATAAATAGGACGTCCCTAAGCCTCTTTCAATCCTTTTACAACCCTAATTGGATTGAGAGAAAGAGAAAGAGAAGAGAAGGAAGAGAAGAAGAGAAGGAAAACTTGAAGAAAAGGCTAAGGAAGAAGAGGAAATTCAGAGGAACTCTGAATCTCAGCAAACCTAAGGTATGAATACATTCCCCATGATTTATTTAAAATTTTAGAATGGTTTATGAAGAGGGTATGACTTAGAAGAAACCCAAATCATCCATCAATGGTTTCGTTTCAATAGGAACCATGGAGGAGATCATTAAAACCATGTAGGTGAATAAAGTATAGTTCTAAACCAAAGAACATGTATAGAATGGATTGTGGAAGTAAGCCATAGGACCCAACCAAGAAAGAGAGAACGAAATCTGATATTTTTGACTCAAACCATGGAGGGTCGCACCTAGGGTCGATGGCAGATCCGACCCTAGCATCGACCCTCAGTGTTCGGGAAGTTCAGATTAGGGGGAGGGTCGCACCCAGGGACGATCATGACTCTGACCCTACCTCCGACCCTCAGTTAACAGGATGGTTTTAAATTCGGAATTAATTCTAATTAAATTCTATCGACTTTGTTAGGTCTTCTAGCAATATAATAACATTATAAAGGTGATTCTAAAGCTTGGAAGATGATCTATTAACAAGCAAAGGTGAGGGAACAAGGGTCCCCCCGGACCCCCGAAGGGTTTTTTTTGGGTTTTTTTTTTTTTTTTCTCAAAACTAAAAAAAAAAAAAAAAAAAAAAAAAAAAAAAAAAAAAGAAAAAAAATAAATTTATTTTTTTTTTTTTTTAAAAAAAAAAAAAAAAAAAAAATTAAAAAAAAAAAAAAAAAAAAAAAAAAAAAATTTTTTCCTATTATTAAAAAAAAAAAAAAAAAAAAAAAAAAAAAAAAAAAAAAAAAAAAAAAAAAAAAAAAAAAAAAAAAAAAAAAAAATAATTTGAGTTTTTTTTTGTTTGGTTGAGTCAGATTTTTTTATTTTTTTTAAAAAAAAAAAAATATTAAATAAATCAAAAAAAAAAAAAAAAAAAAAAAAAGTCGAACCAAGAAAACCGGTCTCTCCCCCCACCTAAACTAATTGGTTAATAATAAATTGTTTTTATTTCTTGAGTCCAATGCCATGAATGATTTTATGCATGTATGATTGTTATGTGCATTCAACTTGTCATCCAATATTTCTATTATTACTGTTCATGCATATTTAAATTTATTGATTATAACATGATGATGTTGATGATGGTAGGAATAGGCATGTGAATGTTTGTGTTTGGCTGGTGTACATGGTGCGGGTAGGGATGGTATCAACCGGTACTTCGATGCCGTTCTCATCGGGGTATATTGTGCCTTGGTCTATTCAAGTCATGTCCACTAAGCAAGTGTTAGTGTGCTTGATGCGAGTGAAGCATCAGGGGGAGGACGTGGCATTGTGGTTCAGCCTGGTCACCAGACTCTAGCTCTATCTCTACTCAAGTCTTGTCCACTAACATCGTCGTATCGCCATTACCTTAGTGGAACTAATATGTCGTAGGGCATCAGGGGGGGACGTGGCATTGTGGTTCAGCCTGGTCACCAGACCCTAGCTCTATCTCTATGGATGTATTGAGGGATGCTGGGGTGAGGCCTTGGATACATTGTTTGACATTAGGGTTGGTTAGTTGTGAGCCCAGTTTGCAAGCCCTCGCCAACAGGGGCTTACGTGTTGGTATGGGCAACCGATACAGCCATGCCGTTTTCATGGGGTGTATATTGTCCATGGTGGGTGCATGTGGGGCGACAGTGCCATTTTCATTGGGCGTTTCCACACACTCGTGTATAGAGGTGCGGCGGCCACCTATCCTTTCTATAGCACATTGCAAACTTATATACCAGACCAATGATATGAATTGATTGCATGCATATGTTTGTTGCATTGTTTTGTTTTCTCACTGAGCTCAAGTTGGAGAGCTGACCCTCGCGCGCAATTCTTTTTAGTTTCTGATGTTGCAGGTACTATGATTGAAGATTATGTCGACACGCCAACATATGAACATGTGGTGGCTATGATGAGCAAGCTGTGGAGGACGAACATGGTTCGTTAAGCGAGCGTTTCAATGGTGGATACGTTTAGTGTTTAGTTTTCGTATTTGGATATTGTAATATGTATTAAATTATGTTTTGGTTACATGGAAATAAATGGAATATTAATTATTTATCATGATTAGACCTCAGTTCATTATCTGTAAGACTTCCGCTATTTACTTTATTACCTCTGATTAATGTGGAATGTGTTTTGGTTTATCATATATGGGATAGCCTATTTTGAGATCCTGGTTGAACCATTGGTTTATTGACGATTCATCACACCATTCTGAATAGCGCAGAATTGGGGTGTGACAGGTATAGAGTCTACATCCATGTACATACGGTCATCATCACCAGCAGGCTCCGTATGAACTCCAGCGGCGGCGGTAGCTGCCTCAGCGTCCGCTATCTCTACGCGAGTGCGAGGGCGCACCATCGCATTCCTCTCCTCATCACTGACCTGAGCATCCTGCATGCCCATCTTGCAAATAGCCTCCCAATCTAGAGGCGATGAGAAGGACTTCTCCTGAATCTTCTCATCTAATAAATCAACCCCCAGGCGGGTAAGCAGAATAGTGATCATACGTCCGTAAGGAAGGTTACCAGTGTGACTGGGCAATGTAGCAGTGATCATGGTACGCATGATGATGTACGGAAGGCAGACGTGCTGCCTAGTGCAAATACAGTATAGAAGATACTGGGTCAGCTGAGAAACCCTCTCGTAGTGACCACTCTACGGAATCAGGTTATGCTGAATGATCTTGCAATATACCCGTGGAACTGGACGCATATAACATGCCCTCATCTGCCAGCGATCAGGACGAAGGAGCTGGTTATTGATCTCGGCCCTCATCTGTAGAGAGAAGAACTGGGGCTCTCCAGGAGCACATAAAACCATGGGGCCATCATAGGAGATGCCTAGTAGGTCGGCTAGCTGCCGATAGTCAAACGAAATGTTCATCCCTTTGACGTAACTCGTGATTTGCAACTCGTGACCCCTCTCAACATCATTGTAATCCCCCACCACCTGGAGGTTACAGTAGAACTGACGTACCAAGTCGGGGCAGGTGCACGTGTCGTAAGTAATGACAGGGAGCCATCCCATATCACCAAACGCTCTCTCCACATTGAACAGGGCTAACTCAACCAAGTTCACCTTACGACCACCCTCTACCTTCTTGCGAGCGTAGTGGGCATACTGTGCCTCAGCTTCGTTGGAATGGAAACGAAGAGGATCACGAACTCTGGGCACTTTGGTACGAGCCATAGTATCTGCAAATAAGAAAGAGAAACCAATAATGGGTTAGAAAAGAGTAAAAACCAAAAATTGGGACATTATAACGACGTAAGTTGGCCAAAAAGCCTCACTTGTCACCCATACACGTGGGCAGGAGGACTTACGTAGGTTCTAACAGATCCTACAACACTCACACAGTAGGAAATTCTAACCAATGGAATCCAATTTGAAGAAATTGCGAGAAATCAAAAATTTCGACAAATTAGGGCAAAAAGAGCAAAAATCCAAGTTTCTCGATAACCAACCGATGAAACTCAAAAATTTTTGAGGGCTTTCGTTCCTCGAGTCATCAATATCAAAAGCCCCCAATAAAAATCGAATATTTATCGTTGGAAAAAGTTTAATTTGAAAAACACAAGATAAATGGGCAAAAACCTAGAAATGAAAACCTAAAACAGGTAAAAGTGAGAAGACATACCTATAGGAATGATGTGGGTGTCGAAACACGGAACCGAAATGACCAATATAGCGGAGTGACACTGTAGCAACTCAGAGGTGGAAGACGAGTCGAAATGGGGAAGGAATAATGGGAAATGGACCCAGAATCGGACCTTAAAAATCTGATTTTTGGTCCGGGGGTCGGAGAATACAACCAGGATAATCGACCCCCACATCGACCCCCGTATCGACCCCCAGCTCTCGGAAATCTGACAGGAAACCAGGGGTCGCACCTGCGGGTCGGACACCCATCGACCCCCGCATCGACCCCCGGCTCTCGGGAAGAATAAGCACATTCCCGAGGTCGGATACTGAGGGTCGGACATACCATCGACCCTGCGTAGAAATGATAGTATTTTTCACAGAATGATCTGAAAATTTTGAAAATAACATCGGTTAGCGTGCCTACATGAAGTATAAATGATTGCCTCATGTTTGTTAATGATTTTCAAGCATCACCAATATTAGAGGGAAATGGCTGGACGTAGAGTAACCAGGCAAAGCCGAAACGTAGTTCCACCACCACCACCTGTGGAGGAAACTAGTCAGGAAAATATATACGCATAGGGAAATCCACAGGTTGCACCACCAGTAAATCCGGTTCAGGCAAATCCTACAAACTTGCCACCTCCACCACCGGAGCTAGCAACCGTGGTTATGAACTTATCGCAACAGCTGCAACAAATGCATTACGCACAGGCTCAAATGCAAGAAGCAATGGGGATTATGTTCCAGGCAGCCCATGCCACACCAATACCGACTGGACAAACCAGTGCAGCACCGGTGGGTAACCACCCAGTACCTCAAACACCTCAACCACCAGCTATACAGATTCCGGTACCAGGTCCGGAAGCAGCTCAGGTTAATTATCAGTATCCACAACCTATGTTTGGGGCATACCCCAAAATCAGTTGGATCACTCTCGACTGGTTGAGAGATTCTTGAAGATGAAGCCCAAGGAATTTAACGGTAAACCGTCTGATCCTCTATGGCCAGCACATTGAATCGACGAGATGGAGAGAAATTTTCTTTTGATTACTATTACAGAAGAAGAAAAGGTATTATGTGCCACCTTCATGCTAAAAGGCGATGCACATCATTGGTGGAAATCGACCAGGACCTATCTATTAACCAAGCACGCCTTATTGACCTGGGCTATTTATAAAGAAGCTTTCTTTGAGAAGTATTTTCCCCGAAGCTTCAAAGATTCTATGGAGAAGGAGTTCCTGAGTTTATATCAGGGCCAGATGTCCGTGGATGCATATCAACAACGTTATGAGGAGCTGTTTTTCTTTGCACCACTCAGTATGCAAGAAGAAGACACTAAGACCCGTAGGTTTGTCACGGGACTTAGAGGGAGCATCAGAGAGCATGTTCTAGGCTTGGAGAAAAAGGTATATAATGAAGCTGTGCAAATTGCTCGAGTTATTGAATCGAGCTAGAAGGAAAGCTATTTTACACATAACAGAGGTATGAAAAGGCCAGTCGGAAATTCTTATAATGGAGGGAATAACAGGACATTTAAACCCTTCCGTGCTCAAGGCTTTGTTAATGCACCCAAGACTACCCCTGTAATTCAACAGCAACCAAAGCCAAATTCTGAAGGCCCGAAATGTTATAACTGCAACCAAGCGGGACATATGGCAAGGGAGTGTCCTAAGCCCAAGAAGCAGATACATCAAGGACGAGTATATGCTGTTACATCCGAGGATGCTGCCGCATCACCCGATGTGGTCACAGGTATGACTGAAACCTTTTAAGTTGTATTACATTGTATGAGCATGTAGACTAAGTAAAATAAATCACAGGTATCGTACCTATAAATGCATACCCGCCAGAGTACTCTTTGATTCAGGAGCTTTTCATTCCTTTATATCTGTGTCATTTGAGAAGAAGCAGAATTTACCCATCAAAACATTGGACTACAAAATACTTGTACGGTCACCGATGGGGTTAGAAGTGGAGTTAGAGAAAGATTATGGGCCATGTCCAGTTCTCATTGGCGAGAAAACTTTAGATGCAACCTTGATCCAACTTGGGATGGCAGACTTTGACGTCATCTTGGGAATGGACTGGTTAGCTCGGCATTCGGCAAACCTATTATGCGCCGAAAAGAAGCTAACATTTAGAGACAAAGAAGGAGCAGAATTCAGTTTTGCGGGAACCAAACTTCCCCGTAAATGCAAGCTCATACTATCAGCACTAAAGGCGAAGAAGTGCCTTGAGAAGGGAGCAGTCGGATACCTAGTATCAGTGGTCGACCTTACCAAAGAAGCACCACGGATGGAAGATATTGATGTCGTGCGGGACTACCCCGACGTATTTCCTGAGGAACTACCAGGATTACCACCCGACCGAGCCACAGAGTTTGTGATAGATCTTATACATGGAGCCGCACCAGTATCAAAAGCACCCTACCGAATGGCTCCTACTGAATTGAAGGAATTGAAAGTACAATTACAAGAACTACTGGACAAGGGTTATATTCGACCCAGTATATCACCATGGGGAGCGCCAGTATTGTTCGTAAAGAAGAAGGACGGTAGCGTTCGATTATGTATCGATTATCGAGAGTTGAACAAACTGACAATCAAGAATCGATATCCACTACCTCGGTTCGATGACTTGTTCGATCAGTTGCAAGGAGCAAAGGTATTTTCCAAGATCGATCTTCGGTCAGGCTACCATCAGTTGAAGATTAAAGATGGTGATATTCCTAAGACAGCTTTCAGGACCAGATATGGACATTATGAATTCTAGGTCATGTCTTTTGGATTAACAAATGCACCAGCAACTTTCATGGAACTTATGAACCGAGTTTTCCACGATATGTTGGATACGTCAGTTATCGTATTTATTGATGATATATTGGTATATTCCAAGGAAAGGAAACTCATATTAAGAATCTAAACGCCACTCTACAGCGTTTAAGGAAAGAGAAGCTATATGCCAAATTTACCAAATGTGAGTTTTGGCTAAGTGAAGTTGCCTTCCTAGGCCATGTAGTATCCGCTGAAGGATTCAAAGTGGACCCCAGTAAAATCGAAGCTATTGTAAAGTGGGAAGCACCAAAGAGCGTTGCAGAAATTAGAAGTTTTCTGGGTCTCGCTGGTTATTATCGGAAATTTTTGGAAGACCATTCTCAGATTGCCGTAACTCTCACCAGTCTGACTATGAAATGTGAAAAGTTTATGTAGACGGATAAATGCGAGAAGAGCTTCCAAACCCTGAAGACCAGAATGATATCCGCTCCGATTTTGACAATTCTTGTTCCCGGACAGCCATTTACCCTATACACCGATGCGTCAGGACTGGGATTAGGATGTGTACTTATGCAAGGAGAACAAGTAATTGCTTATGCCTCAAGACAGTTAAAGACACATGAGAAGAATTATCCCACTCATGATTTGGAGTTGGCGGCAGTAGTACATGCTGTCAAGATATGGAGACATTACCTATACGGAGAGAAGTTCTAGATTAAATCAGACCATAAAAGTCTTATTTCTTTAATCAAAAGGAGTTGAATATGAGACAAAGAAGATGGCTGGAACTACTGAAAGACTATGATTGTGATATCCAGTATCATTCGGGGAAAGCTAATGTAGTAGCGGATGCGTTGAGCAGTAAGGCAGTGATAAAATCCCAGGGAGAGATTAGCACAACTGCAACAATGTGTACTATCGGAATGGTATTCAATCACGACAATGAGCAGTATGTGATAGACACACCGGATGGATCAGCCAACCAAGGGTTTATTCATCGGTTTTCCAATATGTTCGCTGCATTGAAGATTATACCGGATATAATTGATGAAGTGAAGACAGCTATCAAAGCAGACCCTTACCTAAGAACGGTACAAGAAGACATCGAAAAAGGTAGAACTAACCCTGAGTTCACCTTGGATGAAGAAAAGGTATTGAAGTACAAAGGAAGAATATATGTACCTGAAACAAAAAGTGTGGACATTAGACACCGACTGATGAAAGAAGCCCATACCACCATCTATTCGATACATCCTAGAAGTACAAAAATGTATCATGATCTAAAGAAACTATATTGGTGGAGAGGAATGGAAGCAGATGTACCTAAGTTTGTGTCTCAATGCCTAAATTATCAGAAAGTAAAGGCTGAACGACAAAGACCCGCAATACTGTTACAACCGTTACCGGAACCAGCTTGGAAATGGGACTGCATCACCATGGACTTCGTCACAGGGTTACCATTGACTCCTTGAGTAGTTGACGCAGTTTGGGTGATTATAGACCGTCTGACCAAAACAGCTCGCTTTATATCGATACAACCTCAGTATACACTAGAAAGGTTAGCAAAGTTGTATGTGGATAATATTGTTCGATTACACGATGTACCAGAGAGCATTGTGTCCGATAGAGATCCACGGTTTACTTCCAAGTTTTGGGAAGGATTGCAAAAGGCTATGGGTACAACATTGAAATTTAGTACTGCATTCCATCCACAGACAGATGGACAGTCAGAGCGTACAATTCAGATTCTAGAAGATATGCTACGAGCATGTGTGATTGACTTTAAAGGATCATGTGATGAAAAGCTACCACTGATCGAGTTCGCCTATAACAGTAGCTATCAGGCTACTATACAGATGTCACCCTATGAAGCACTGTATGGCAGAAAGTGTCGAACTCCTTTATTTTGGAATGAAGTTGGGGAACGTAGTCTCGTTGGACCAGAATTTGTTGAAGAGACTTGTCGAGTGGTCGATATTATCAAGGAAAGAGTGAGAACAGCCCAGAATCGTCAGAAGCAATATGCAGATACTCGACGCAGAGATCTTGAGTTCGTTGTGGGTGATAAAGTATTCTTGAAGGTATCACCTATGCGAGGGTCGAAATGGTTCGGACAGAAAGGGAAACCAAGTCCAAGATATGTCGGGCCATATGAGATTCAAGCTAAGCGTGGGAAAGTGGCTTACCAGTTAGCACTACCACCATCTATGTCAAGTGTGCATGACGTATTTCATATTTCCTTATTGATGGAGTACGTCAAAGATCCAACGCACGTTCTGACAGTAGATCTACCTGATTTAACTGAAGATTTGACTTTTAAAGTAACACCAACTGAAATCACCAGCTGAAAGGTTCAACGACTACGCAACTGAGATATCTATTATGTCAAGGTCACTTGGAGGAGTAGAGACATGGAAGAAATTACATGGGAGGAAGAGAATGCTATGCGAAATCAATACCCTCACTTATTCAACTCAGAAGGTATGAACAATTTCGGGGATGAAATTTTTATAAGTAGGGGGGAGTTGTAAGACCCGTATCAAACTAACCCGGTCTTACCACCTTGAACCAGGTCTACCCATCATGGATGAGCCAAATGGACCAAGTGCGTGAAGGAGATCACGATCCCAGGTATTAAACTGACCCAAAAACACTTAAATTAAGGGGAGGGTCGCATACCCAGCAAGGGAGGGTCAGACCCCCAGTTTTACATGGGGGGTCGGACACTTCAGGAACCAGGGGTCGACGGGATCTCCGACCCCCCTACCGACCCCCGGTACTCGGTAAATCTGAAAACTAGGAAAGTTTCCTAATTTCGATGGGATTCCTTCCAAATCTCAATGGGACTTATTTTAGGTGTTTCTACTCTATAAATAGAACGTCCCTAAGCCTCTTTTACTCCTTTAACAACCCTAATTGAATTGAGAGAAAGAGAAGAGAAGGAACAGAATGAAAAGAGAAGGAAAGAAGAGAAGAAAGCAAAAGGAGAAGAATTGCAGAGAAGGAGTATTCTTCTCAGGTATGGATACTAATTCCATGATTTGCTTAAGACCTTAGGACAGATAATGCAGAGAGTATGATCTCGGAGAAACCCAAACCATCAACCTATGGTTAGGTTTTCATGGAAAACCATGGGGGAGAATCATGAAAGCCATATAGGTGGTAGAATCATGGTTCTAGACCATAGAACATGTGTAGAATGGATTATAGGAACAAGCCATAGGACCCCAAACACGAAGAATGGATTTAAGGAAGAAAATCGACCAAAACCCACAGGGGGGTCGCATGGGGGGTCGATGACCAATCGACCCTACCAGACCCTGAGCATCGACCCCCAGTGTTCGGGAACTCCAGAATAGGGTTGGTCGCACCCAGGGTCGATCATTACTCCGACCCTACCTCCGACCCCCAGTTAAAAACATGGTTTTTAAATTCAGAATTAATTCTAATTAAATTCTATCGACATTGTTAGGTCTTCTAGCAATATAATAACAATATAAAGGTGATCTTAAAGCTTGTAAAATGATCTATTAGCAAGCTAAGGTGAGGAAACAGAACTCTAAACTAATTGGTTAATAATAAACTGTTTTCTCTTTTCTTGAGTCCAATGCCATGCTTGATCCTATGCGAATATGTTTGTAATGTGCATACAACATGTCATCCAATATTTCTATTATTTGTTCATGCATATTTACTTTATTGTTTATAACATGATGATGATGATGATGATAGGAATAGGCATGTGAATGTATGTGTGTGGTTGGTGTACTTGATGCGACCGAGTATCAGGGGAGGTGTGATTGGAACGTCAATAAATGTTAACCTTTGGCGGGTCTCAGCACTTTAGCTCTATCTCTAACTCATGTCTTGTGCATTAGCATCGTCGTATCGCCATTACTTTAGCAGAACTATTACGTTGTAGAGTATCAGGGGAGGTGGTCTCGGTCCTTGTAGTCTCTGACTCTACCGGGGGGCCTTAGCTCTATCTCTATGGACGTTCTGAGGGATGCTGGGGTGAGGTCTTGGATACACTATTTGGCATTAGGATTGGTTAGTTGCGAGCCCAGTTTGCAAGCCCTCGCCAGCAGAGGCTTACGTGTTGGTATGGCACTGTACAACAATAAACGTTAACCTTTGTTGTACAATGTTATGGTAGGGTGGATGGGGAACGACAATAAACGTTAACCTTTGGGCGGACTTCCACACCCTGTGTATAGAGGCGGGATCAATAAACGTTAACTTTTGACCACCTAACCTTTCTATTGTGCATTGTAAACTTTAAACCAAACCAAAGATATGAAATGACTGCAAGCATATGTGTATTGTTGCATTGTTTTGTTTACTCACTGAGCCATGATGTGTGCTCACCCCCTCGACGTCAAATATTTTTAGTTGATGATGCAAGTACTACCGTCGAAGATTATGTCAACGCTCCAGTGTATGGTCACGTGACGGCGATGGAAGTTGAAGATGAAGTGGATAACATGACTCATCTTGCGAGTGCAACTCATGTGTATTCGATTAGATTTTTAGTTTTCTTTATTTGGATTTATTAAAGACATGTATTTGATACTTATTTATGTCTTAGTTGATACAGAATAATTTGCTATTTTAATATTAATATCACAGTAGATTCTCAGTTCATTTTACTATAAGACTTCCGCTATTGTGTATTTACTCTGATTATGAATGTGGATATATGAAGTTTAGATCAGCCGGATACCACCTGTACGAGATCCTGGTTGAACCGTTGGTTTCCTAGCGGTTCATCACACCATTCTGAAGTGTGCAGAATTGGGGTGTGACACACTCTCTCTCTCTCTCTCTTTTCTAATTCAGTGAGCTCTCTCTTAGTCTCTCTATCACTTTCTCTCTCTCTCTCTCCCTTTCTACTTCTCTCTCCCTTTCTCTCTCTCTCTTTCAACTTCAGAGAGCCCTCTCTCTTCTACTTCAGAGAGCTCTCTCTCTCTTTTTCTCTCTTTCTACTTTTCTATCTCTCTCTCTCTTTTTACATCTCCCTCTCCTCTCTCTCTCTCCCCCTCTTTCCTCACTCTCACTTCTCTCTCTCTCTCTCTCTCTCTTTTTACTTCTGCCTCTCTCCCTCCCTCCCTCTCTCTGTCTCTCTTTCTTTCTCTTTCTCTCCCTCTCTCTGCTTTTCTCTCTCTCTCTCCCCTTTCTACTTCTCTCTCTCTACTTCTCTCTCCCTACATCTCTCTTTTTCCCTCTCTCTCTCTCTCTTTCTCTCTCTCTTCTCTCTCTCTCTACTTCTCTCTTTTTTACTTCTCCCTCTCTCTCTCTCTCACTCCTAGCTTCCCTCCCTTTTTACTTAAATATATATATATATATATATATATATATATATAAAAATATATCTAACTCTCTCTCCCTTACTCTCTTTCAACTTCTCTTTCTCTCTATTTATCTCTCTCTCTCTCTCTCTCTTTCTCTCTTTCTACTTTTCACTCCACACATCTCACTTTTTACTTCTCTCTCTCTCTCTTTATACTTCTCTCTCTCTCTCTTTTTCCTTTTCTCTTTTCCTTTCTCTCTCTCTCTCTCACTTTCTCTCTCTCTCTCACTCTCTTTCAAATTCTCTCCCTCTCTCACTCTCTTTCAACTTCTCTCCCTCTCTCTCTTTATCTCTCTCCCCCCTCTCTCTCTCTCTCTTTGCTTCCCTCTCTCTCTTTCTTTCTTTCTCCCTTTCGACTTCTCTCTTACTACACCTCCCTCTCTACTTCTCTCTCTTTCTCTCTCTATCTTTTTTCTCTCTATTTCCTTCTCTCTTTCTACTTCTTTCATGCTCTTTTTAACTCTCTCTACTTCTCTCTTTCTACTTCTCTCCCTGTTGCTCTCTCTCCTTCAACTTCTCTCTCTCTACTCTTTCTGCTTCCCTATCTGTCTCCCTCTACTTTTCTACTTCTCTATCTATCTCTCTCAGTCTCTCTCTCTCTCCCCCTCTCTCTCTCTTTCACTTGTCCACTCTCTCTCTCTCTTTCTCTCTTTTTCTACTACTCTATCTCACACTTTCTCTCTCTTTTTACTTCTCACCCTCTCTCTTCACTCTCTCTGTCATTCTCTCTCTCAACTTCTCCCTCTCTCTCTTCCTTATTCTCTCTCTTTTTACTCTTCTCTCTCTCTCTCTTCTCTTTTTCTCTACTCTCTCTCTCTCTCTTTCTACTTCTCTTTCTCTCTCATTCTACTTCTCTCTCTGTCTTCATTTCTCTTACTACTTCTCTCTCTTTCTCTTTCTCTCTCTTTATCTCTCCCCTTCTCTCTCTTTCTACTTCTCTCCCTTTTTGCTTCTCTCTCTCTCTTCTCCTTCTTTTTACTTCTCTCTCCCTCTCCCTCTCTCTCTCTTTACTTCCTTTGCTCTTTCTCTCTCTTACTCTCTTTCTCTGTCTCTCTTTCAACTTCTCTCTTTCCCTTTATCTCTCACTTTCTACATATCTCTCTATACTACTCTCTCTATTTCTACTTATCTCTCTATACCTCTCTCTCTCTCTCTCTCTCTCTCTCTCTCTCTCTCTCTCTCTCTCTTTCTCTTTCTCTTTCTCTTTCCCTCTTTCTCTCTCTCTCTCTTTTCACTCTCTTCTCCTCTCTCTCTTTCTCCCTTTCTCTTTTTCACTCTTTCACTCTTTCACTAACCCACTCTCTCTTTTTAATTTTCTCTCTCTTTCTACTTCTCTCTCTATCTATGTCTCTCTCTCTGTACCTCTCTCTCACTCCCTCTCCTTCTCTCTCCCGACTTCATTCTCTCTCATTCTACTTCTCTCTCAGTCTACATCTCTCTCTCTCTCTCTCTCTCTCTCTCTCTCCCTCTCTTTCTACTTCTTTCTCTCTACTTTTCTCTCTTTTTTTCACTCTCTCTCTTTCTCTTTTTCTTTCTCACACACTCTCTCTCTCTTTAGTTTTCTATCTCTTTCTCTCTTTTCTCCCTCTCCATCACCCTTCTCTCTCACATTCCCTACATGTCTCTCTCTAAACATCTCTCTCTCTCTCTTATTCAATTTCTCTTTCTCCTCTTTCTCTACTTCTCTCTTTCTACTTCACCCTCGCTCCCTCTCTCTTTCTCTGCTTCTCTCTTTCTCTCTCTCTTTCTCACAACTTCACTCTCTCCCTCTCTCTTTTTCTCTCTTTCTACTACTCTATCTCACTCTCTCTCTATCTCTCTCTACTTCTCTCTCTCTCTCCCTCTTTCTACTTCCCCCCTCTCTCTCTCTCTCCCTCTCTTTTTTTTACTTCCCTCTCTCTTTCTACTTCCCTCTCTCTTTCTACTTCTCTCTCTCTTTCTTTCTCTCTCTCTCTCTCTCTGTCTCTCTCTTACTCTCTCTCTCTTTCTCCCTCTCTCTCTCTCTCTCTTTCTTTCTCTCTCTCTCGCACCCTCCCTCCTCCCTCTCTTTCTCCCTCTCTCTCTCATTCTACTTCTCTCTCTCACTTTCTACTTGTCTCTCTCTCTCTTTCTACCTCTCTCTCTCTCCCTATTTCTACTTCTCTCTCTCTTCTTCCACTCTCTCTACTTCTCTTTCTCCCTCTCTATCTACATCTTTCTCTTTCCCTCTCTTTCTACTTCTCTCTCTCTCACTCACCCTCTCACTCTATCACTCTCTTTCTCCCTTTCCCTCCTTTTACTGCTCTCTCTCTTTCTATCCCTCTCTCTCTTTCTCTCCCTACTTCTCTTTCTACTCTCTCCCTCCATTTCCCTCTCTCTCTCTCTCTCGCTTTCAACTTCTCTCTATCTCCCTCCCTTTCTCTCTCTACTTCTCTCTCTCTCGTTCATTCTCTCTCTCCCTCTCTCCTCTCTCTCTTTCTCTTTCTCTTTCTACTTCTCTTTTTCTTTCTCACTCTTTTTACTTCTCTCTCTACTTTTCCTTCTCTCTCTCCCTCTTTCTACTTCTCGCTCTCTCTCCTCTCTCTTTTTCTACTTCTCTCTCTTTCTCCTCTCCCTCTCTTTTTACTTTTCTC
>JAMYWD010001654.1:37500-55037 GCA_028583415.1 Protea cynaroides
TCTTGCTCTCTCTCTCTCTCTTTCTCTCTCTCTCTCTCTCCCTTCCCTTTCTAATTCTCTCCCCCTCTCTCCCTCCCCTTTTTTGCTACACTCTCAATCTCTACTTCTCTCTTTCTCTCTCTCTCTCTCGCTCTCTACTTCTCCCTTTCTCTCTTTTCTACTTTTATCTCTCTTTTTCTCTCTTTCTACTTTTATCTCTCTTTTCCCTCTTTCTAACTTTTATCTCTCTCTCTCTTCCTCTCTCTCTATCTCTCTCTTTCAACTTTCCTTTCTCTCTCTTTCTCTCTTTCGACTTTCCCTCTCTTTATCTCTATCTCTCTCTCTTTCTCCCTCTCACCCTCTGTCTCTTTCTTTTTACTTCTCTCTCTCTCTCTTTCTACTTCACTCTCCCTCCCTATCTACTTCTTTTTCTCTCTCTCTCTTCCTACTTCTCTCCCTAGCTCTCTCTCGCTCTTCAACCCTCTCCCTACTCCCTTTTTCTCTGTCTTTCTTTCTCTCTCTATCTTTTTACTTCTCTCTCTCCCTTTCTAATCTTTCTCTCTCTTTCTATTTTTCCTCTCTCTGTCTCAACTTTTCACTCTCACTCTCTCTCTCTCTCCCTCTCTCTCTCTTTTTACTTCTTTATCTCTCTCTACATCTCTCTTTATTTCTACTTTTCTCTCTCTATCCCTTTCTCTCTCTCTCCATCTCTCTTTCTCTTTCTCTCTATTTCTACTTCCCTCCCTACTTTTCTCCCTCTTTCTACTTCTCTCTTTGTATCTCTCTCTCTCTCCAACACTCTCCCTCTATCTGTCTTCTCTTTCCACTTTTCTCTCTCTCTTTCTCCCTCTCTTCTCTTCCTACTTCTATCTCTCTCTATACTTCTCTCTCTTTATCTCTCACTCTCTCTCTTCCTCTCTCACTCTCTCTTTCTCTATCTCTCTCTCTACTTTTCACTCTCTCTACTTCTCTCTCTGCCTCTTTCACTCCCTCTCTGTCTTTCTACTTCTCTCTCTCTCCATCTCTCTCTCTTTCTACTTTTCACTCTCTCTCTCTCTTTTTACTTTTATTTCTAACTCTCTCTGCCTCTCTACTTTCTCTCCCTCCCTCCCTCTCTCTCTCTCTCTTTCTCTCTCCATCTCATTCT
This sequence comes from Protea cynaroides, assembly GCA_028583415.1. Lineage (NCBI taxonomy): Eukaryota > Viridiplantae > Streptophyta > Magnoliopsida > Proteales > Proteaceae > Protea > Protea cynaroides. The sequence goes on from JAMYWD010001654.1 coordinate 38,627, forward strand.
CTCTCTCTTTCATTTTATTTCACTCTCTCTCTCATGCTCTTTCCACCGCACTCTCTCTCTCTCATTCTCTCTCTCTATTTCCTCTCTATTTCAACTTCTCTAGCTCTCTCTCTCTCTCTCCCTCTTTCTACTTCTTTCTCTCTACTTTTCTCTCTCTTTCTCACTCTCTCTCTTTCTCTTTTTCTTTCTCACACACTCTCTCTCTCCCTTTTCTCCCTCTCCCTCTCCCTTCTCTCTCACTTTCTCTACTTGTCTTTCTCTATACATCTCTCTCTACTCTCTTATTCAATTTCTCTTTCTCTCCCTCTTTCAACTACTCTCTTTCTACTTCACCCTCGCTCCCTCTCCCTTTCTCTACTCTCTTTTTCTCTCTCTCTCTCCCATAACTTCTCTCTCTCCCTCTCTCTTTTTCTCTCTTTCTACTACTCTATCTCACTCTCTCTCTATCTCTCTCTACTTCTCTCTCTCTCTCACACTTTCCACTTCCCCTCTCTCTCTCTCCCTCTCTTTTTTTACATCCCTCTCTCTTTCTACTTCCCTCTCTCTTTCTACTTCTCTCTCTCTCTTTCTTTCTCTCTCTCTCTCTCAGTATCTCTCTCTCTCCCTCTCTTTCTCCCATTCTCTCTCTCTCTCTCTTTCTTTTTCCCTCTCTCTCTCGCACCCTCTCTCTCCCTCTTTTTCTCCCTCCCTCTCTCTCTCCCACATTATACTTATCTCTCTCTCTTTCTACCTCTCTCTCTCTCCCTCTTTCTACTTCTCTCTCTCTTCTTCCACTATCTCTACTTCTCTCTCTCCCTCTCTATCTACAACTTTCTCTTTCCCTCTCTTTCTACTTCTCTCTCTCTCACTCTCCCTCTCTCCCCATCGCTCTCTTTCTCCCTTTCCCTCCTTTTACTGCTCTCTCTCTTTCTATCCCTCTCTCTCTTTCTCTCCCTACTTCTCTTTCTACTCTCTCCCTCCATTTCCCTCTCTCTCTCTCTCTCTCGCTTTCAACTTCTCTCTATCTCCCTCCCTTTCTCTCTCTACTTCTCTCTCTCTCGTTCATTCTCTCTCCCCCTCTCTCCTCTCTCTCTTTCTCTCTCTTTCTACTTCTCTGTCAATCTCTACTTCTCTCTTTCTCTTTCTCTCTCTCTCGCTCTCTACTTCTCCCTTTCTCTCTTTTCTACTTTTGTCTCGCTTTTTCTCTCTTTCTACTTTTATCTCTCTTTTTCCCTCTTTCTACTTTTATCTCTCTCTCTTCCTCTCTCTCTCTCTCTCTCTTTCAACTTTTCTTTCTCTCTTTTGACTTTTCCTCTCTCTATCTCTATCTCTCTCTCTTTCTCCCTCTCACTCTCTGTCTCTCTCTTTTTACTTCTCTCTCTCTTTCTAATTCACTCTCTCTCCCTTTCTACTACTTTCTCTCTCTTCCTACTTCTATCCCAATCTCTCTCGCTCTTCAACCCCTCTCCTCTCCCTTTTTCTCTCCCTTTCTACTTCTCTCTCTCTTTCTTTCTCTCTCTCTTTGTCTCTCTCTCTCCCCCTCTCTTTCTCCCTCTCTCTCTCTCGCACCCTCTTTCTCCCTCTCTTTCTCCCTCTCTCTCTCATTCTACTTCTCTCTCTCACTTTCTACTTATCTCTCTCTTTCTACCTCTCTCTCTCTCCCTCTTTTTACTTCTCTCTCTCTTCTTCCACTCCCTCTACTTCTCTCTCTCCCTCTTTATATACATCTTTCTCTTTCCCTCTCTTTCTACTTCTCTCTCTCACTCTCCCTCTCTCTCTATCACTCTCTTTCTCCCTTTCCCCCTTTTTTACTGCTCTCTCTCTTTCTATCCGTCTCTCTCTTTCTCTCCCTACCTCTCTTTCTCTCTCTCCCTCCATTTCCTCTCTCTCTCTCTCTCTCTCTCCCGCTTTCAACTTCTCTCTATCTCCCTCCCTTTCACTCTCTACTTCATTCTCTCTCGTTCATTCTCTCTCTCCCTGTCTCCTCTCTCTCTTTTTCTCTTTCTCTTTCTACTACTCTTTCTCTTTCTCATTCTTTTTACTTCCCTCTCTGCTTTTCCTTCTCTCTCTCCGTCTTTCTACTTCTCGCTCTCTCTCCTCCCACTCTTTCTACTTCTCTCTCTTTCTCCTCTCCCCTCTCTTTTTACTTCTCTCTCTCTCTCTGTGTCTCTCTACCTCTCTCTCTTTCTCTCTCCTCTCCCTTACTTTCTACTTTTCTCTCTCTCTCTTTTCTCTCTCCCTCTACTTCTCTCATTCTATCGCTCTACCTCTCTATCTTTCTATCTCTTACACTCGTTCCACTTCTTTATCTCTCTCTTTCCACTTATCCCTAGCTCTCTCTCTCTCTCTCTCTCTCTCTCTCTCTCCCTTTCTAATTATCTCTCCCTCTCTCTGCCTCCCTTTTACAGCACTCTCAATCTCTACTTATCTCTTTCTCTCTCTCTCTCTCTCTCTCTCTCTCGCTCTATACTTCTCCCTTTCTCTCTTTTCTACTTTTATCTCTCTTTTTCTCTCTTTCAACTTTTATCTCTCTTTTTCCCTCTTTCTACTTTTATCTCTCTCTCTTCCTCTCTCTCTATCTCTCTCTTTCAACTTTTATTTCTCTCTTTCGACTTTCCCTCTCTCTATCTCTATCTCTCTCTCTTTCTCCCTCTCACTCTCTGTCTCTTTCTTTTTACTTCTCTCTCTCTCTTTCTACTTCACTCTCTCTCCCTTTCTACTTCATTCTCTCTCTCTCTTCCTACTTCTCTCCCTTGTTCTCTCTCGCTCTTCAACCCTCTCCCTATTCCCATTTTCTCTCTCTTTCCTTCTCTCTCTATCTTTTTACTTCTCTCTCTCTCCCTTTCTAATCTTTCTCTCTCTTTCTCTATTTTTCCTCTCTCTGTCTCTACATTTCACTCTCTCTCTCTCTCTCTCTCTCTTTTTACTTCTTTATCTCTCTCTACATCTCTCTTTATTTCTACTGTTCTCTCTCTACTTCTCTCTCTCTATCCCTTTCTCTCCCTCCCCATCTCTCTTTCTCTTCCTCTCTATTTCTATATCCCTCCCTACTTCTCTCCCTCTTTCTACTTCTCTTTTTGTATCTCTCTCTCTCCAACACTCTCTCTCTATCTGTCTTCTCTTTCCACTTCTCTCTCCCTTTCTCCCTCCCTTCTCTTCCTACTTCTATCTCTCTCTGTACTTCTCTCTCTTTATCTCTCACTCTCTCTTCCTCTCCCACTCTCTATGTTTCTCTATCTCTCTCTCAACTTCTCTCCCTGCCTCTTTCTCTCCCTCTCTGTCTTTTTACTTCTCTCTCTCTCCATCTCTCTCTCTTTCTACTTTTCACTCTCTCTCCCTCTTTTTACTTTTATTTCTCACTCTCTCTCCCTCTCTACTTTCTCTCCCTCCCTCCCTCTCTCTCTCTCTCTCTTTCTCTCTCTATCTCATTCTCTCTCTTTCTTTTTATTTCACTGTCACTCTTTCATGCTCTTTCCACTGCACTCTCTCTCTCATTCTCTCTCTCTCTATTTACTCTCTCTTTCTACTTCTCTAGCTCTCTCTCTTCCTCTTTCTCTTTCTACTTCTCTCCACCTCTCTCTACTTCTCTCTCTCCAGAGCACTCTCTCTCTCTACATTTCTCTTTTTTCTTTCTACTTCTCTCTCTCTTTTCTCTCTCTCTTTTTGTATTCTTCTTTATCTTCTCTCTTTCTCTCTCTCTTTCTACCTCTCTCTCTCTCTTCTGTCACTCTCTGCTTTTCCCTCTCACTCCTTATTTCTCTCTCTCTTAACAACTCTTTCTCTCTCTCTCTCTCTCTCTCTCTTTTTATACATCAGTGAGCTCTCTCTTAGTCTCTCTATCACTTTCTCTCTCTCTCTCTCTTTCTTCCTTTCTACTTCTCTCTCCCTTTCTCTCTCTCTCTTTCTACTTCAGAGAGCTCTCTCTCTTTCTACTCCAGAGAGCTCTCTCTCTCTTTTTCTCTCTTTCTACATTTCTGTCTCTCTCTCTCTCTTTTTACTTCTCCCTCTCCTCTCTCTCTCTGCCCCTCTTTCCTCACTCTCACTTTTCTCTCTCTCTCTCTTTTTACTTCTGCCTCTCTCCCTCCCTCCCTCTCTCTGTCTCTCTTTCTTTCCCTTTCTCTCTCTCTCTCTCTCCCCTTTCCACTCTCTCTCTCTCTACTTCTCTCTCCCTACATCTCTCTTTTTCTCCCTCCCTCTCTCTTTCTCTCCCTCTCTCTAGTCTCTCTCTCTTTTTACTTCTCTCTCTCTCTCTCCCACTCCCAGCTTCTCTCCCTTTTTACACACACTCATATATATATATATATATATATATATATATATATCACACACTCTCTCTCTTACTCTCTTTCAACCTCTCTCTCTCTTTATCTCTCTCTCTCTTTCTCTCTTTCTACTTCTCACTCCCCACATCTCTCTTTTTACTCTCTCTCTCTCTCTTTATACTTCTCTCTCTCTCTCACTCTTTTTCCTTTTCTCTTTTTACTCATATCTCTCTCTCTCTCACTTTCTCTCTCTCTCTTTCACACTCTCTTTCAACTTCTCTCCCTCTCTCACTCTCTTTCAACTTCTCTCCCTCTCTCACCCTCTTTCAACTTCTCTCCCTCTCTCTCTTTATCTCTCTCCCTCAATCTCTCTCTCTCTTTGCTTCCCTCTCTCTCTCTTTCTTTCTTTCTCCCTTTCGAATTCTCTCTTACTACAACTCCCTCTCTACTTCTCTCTCTTTCTCTCTATTTCTCTCTCTTTTTCTCTCTCTATTTCCTTATCTCTTTCTACTTCATTCATTCTCTCTTTAACTCTCTCTACTTCTCTCTTTCTACTTCTCTCTCCCTATTGCTCTCTCTCTTTCAACTTCTCTCTCTCTACTCATTCTGCTTCCCTATCTGTCTCCCTCTACTTTTCTACTTCTCTATCTATCTCTCCCTCTCTCCAACACTCTCCCTCTATCTGTCTTCTCTTTCCACTTCTCTCTCTCTCTTTCTCCCTCTCTTCTCTTCCTACTTCTATCTCTCTCTATACTTCTCTCTCTTTATCTCTCCTCTCTCTCTTCCTCTCTCTCTCTCTTTCTCTATCTCTCTCTACTCTCTCTCTCTTCTCTCTCTGCCTCTTTCTCTCCCTCTCTGTCTTTCTACTTCTCTCTCTTTCCATCTCTCTCTCTTTCTACTTTTCACTCTCTCTCTCTCTCTTTTTACTTTTATTTCTTACTCTCTCTGCCTCTCTACTTTCTCTCCCTCCCTCCCTCTCTCTCTCTCTCTTTCTCTCTCCATCTCATTCTCTCTCTCTTTCATTTTATTTCACTCTCTCTCTCATGCTCTTTCCATCGCACTCTCTCTCTCATTCTCTCTCTCTATTTCCTCTCTATTTCTACTTCTCTAGCTCTCTCTCTCTCTCTCTCCCTCTTTCTACTTCTTTCTCTCTACTTTTCTCTCTCTTTCTCACTCTCTCTCTTTCTCTTTTTCTTTCTCACACACTCTCTCTCTCCCTTTTCTCCCTCTCCCTCTCCCTTCTCTCTCACTTTCTCAACTTGTCTTTCTCTATACATCTCTCTCTACTCTCTTATTCAATTTCTCTTTCTCTCCCTCTTTCAACTTCTCTCTTTCTACTTCACCCTCGCTCCCTCTCCCTTTCTCAACTCTCTATTTCTCTCTCTCTCCCACAACTTCTCTCTCTCCCTCTCTCTTTTTCTCTCTTTCTACTACTCTATCTCACTCTCTCTCTATCTCTCTCTACTTCTCTCTCTCTCCCACTTTCCACTTCCCCCTCTCTCTCTCTCCCTCTTTTTTTTACATCCCTCTCTCTTTCTACTTCCCTCTCTCTTTCTACTTCTCTCTCTCTTTCTCTCTCTCTCTCTCTCTCTCTCTCTCTCTCAGTATCTCTCTCTCTCCCTCTCTTTCTCCCTTTCTCTCTCTCTTTCTCTTTCTTTCCCTCTCTCTCTCGCACCCTCTCTCTCCCTCTCTTTCTCCCTCCCTCTCTCTCTCCCACATTATACTTATCTCTCTCACTTTCTTCCTCTCTCTCTCTCCCTCTTTCTACTTCTCTCTCTCTTCTTCCACTATCTCTACTTCTCTCTCTCCCTCTCTATCTACATCTTTCTCTTTCCCTCTCTTTCTACTTCTCTCTCTCTCTCTCCCTCTGTCCCCATCGCTCTCTTTCTCCCTTTCCCTCCTTTTACTGCTCTCTCTCTTTCTATCCCTCTCTCTCTTTCTCTCCCTACTTCTCTTTTCTACTCTCTCCCTCCATTTCCATCTCTCTCTCTCTCTCTCGCTTTCAATTTCTCTCTATCTCCCTCCCTTTCTCTCTCTACTTCTCTCTCTCTCGTTCATTCTCTCTCCCCCTCTCCTCTCTCTCTTTCTCTCTCTTTCTACTTCTCTCTCTCTTTCTCACTCTTTTTACTTCTCTCTCTGATTTTCCATCTCTCTCTCCGTCTTTCTACTTCTCGCCCTCTCTCCTCTCTCTCTTTCTACTTCTCTCTCTTTCTCCACTCCCTCTCTTTTTACTTTTCTCTCTCTCTTTGTCTCTCTACCTCTCTCTCTTTCTCTCTCCTCTCTCTCACATTCTACTTCTCTCTCTCTCTCTTTTCTATCTCTCTCTCTACTTCTCTCATTCTATCGCTCTACTTCTCTCTTACACTCATTCTACTTCTTTATCTCTCTCTTTCCACTTATCTCTTGCTCTCTCTCTCTCTCTCTCTCTCTCTCTCTCTCTCTCTCTCTCTCTCTCCCATTCTAATTCTCTCTCCCTCTCTCTCCCTCCCTTTCCCTGCACTATCAGTCTCTACTTCTCTCTTTCTCTTTCTCTCTCTCTCGCTCTCTACTTCTCCCTTTCTCTCTTTTCTACTATTGTCTCGCTTTTTCTCTCTTTCTACTTTTATCTCTCTTTTTCCCTCTTTCTACTTTTATCTCTCTCTCTTCCTCTCTCTCTATCTCTCTCTTTCAACTTTTCTTTCTCTCTTCGACTTTTCCTCTCTCTATCTCTATCTCTCTCTCTTTCTCCCTCTCACTCTCTATCTCTTTCTTTTTACTTCTCTCTCTCTCTTTCTACTTTACTCTCTCTCCCTTTCTACTTCTTTCTCTCTCTCTTCCTACTTCTCTCCCTAGCTCTCTCTCGCTCTTCAACCCTCTCACTACTCCCTTTTTCTCTCTCTTTCTACTTCTCTCTCTCTTTCTTTCTCTCTCTCTCTCTGTCTCTCTCTCTCCCCCTCTCTTTCTCCCTCTCCCTCTCTCTCTATCTTTTTCTCTCTCTCGCACCCTCTTTCTCCCTCACTTTCTCCCTCTCTCTCTCATTCTACTTCTCTCTCTCTCACTTTCTACTTATCTCTCTCTTTCTACCTCTCTCTCTCTCCCTCTTTTTACTTCTCTCTCTCTTCTTCCACTCTCTCTACTTCTCTCTCTCCCTCTTTATCTACATCTTTCTCTTTCCCTCTCTTTCTACTTCTCTCTCTCACTCTCCCTCTCTCTCTATCACTCTCTTTCTCCCTTTCCAACCTTTTACTGCTTTTCTTTCTTTCTATCCGTCTCTCTCTTTCTCTCACTACCTCTCTTTCAACTCTCTCCCTCCATTTCCCTCTCTCTCTCTCTCTCTCGCTTTCAACTTCTCTCTATCTCCCTCCCTTTCACTCTCTACTTCATTCTCTCTCGTTCATTCTCTCTCCCTGTCTCCTCTCTCTCTTTTTCTCTTTCTCTTTCTACTTCTCTTTCTCTTTCTCATTCTTTTTACTTCCCTCTCTGCTTTTCCTTCTCTCTCTCCGTCTTTCTACTTCTCGCTCTCTCTCCTCCCTCTCTTTCTACTTCTCTCTCTTTCTCCTCTCCCTCTCTTTTTACTTCTCTCTCTCTCTGTGTGTCTCTCTATGCCTCTCTCTTTCTCTCTCCTCTCCCTCACTTTCTACTTTTCTCTCTCTCTCTTTTCTCTCTCTCTCTACTTCTCTCATTCTATCGCTCTACTTCTCTATCTTTCTATCTCTTACACTCGTTCCACTTCTTTATCTCTCTCTTTCCACTTATCCCTAGCTCCCTCTCTCTTTCTCTCTCTCTCTCCCTTTCTAATTATCTTTCCCTCTCTCTGCCTCCCTTTTACAGCACTCTCAATCTCATACTCTCTCTCTCTCTCTCTCTCTATCTCTCTCTCTCTCTCTCTTGCTCTATACTTCTCCCTTTCTCTCTTTTCTACTTTTTATCTCTCTTTTTCTCTCTTTCAGCTTTTATCTCTTTTTTTCCTCTTTCTACTTTTATCTCTCTCTCTTCCTCTCTCTCTATCTCTCTCTTTTCAGCTTTTCTTTCTCTCTTTCGACTTTCCCTCTCTCTATCTCTATCTCTCTCTCTTTCTCCCTCTCTCTCTCTGTCTCTTTCTTTTTACTCTCTCTCTCCCTCTCTTTCTACTTCACTCTCTCTCCCTTTCTACTTCGTTCTCTCTCTCTCTTCCTACTTCTCTCCCTAGCTCTCTCTCGCTCTTCAACCCTCTCCCTACTCCCTTTTCTCTCTCTTTTTCCTTCTCTCTCTATCTTTTTTACTTCTCTCTCTCCCTTTCTAATCTTTCTCTCTCTTTTTCTTTTTTCCTCTCTCTGTCTCTACTTTTTCACTCTCCTCTCTCTCTCTCTCTATCTCTCTCTCTTTTTACTTCATTACCTCTCTCTACATCTCTCTTTATTTCTCTTTGTTCTCTCTCTACTTTTCTCTCTCTATCCCTTTCTCTCTCTCCATCTCTCTTTCTCTTCCTCTCTATTTCTATATCCCTCCCTACTTCTCTCCCCCTTTCTACTTCTCTTTTTGTGTCTCTCTCTCTCTCCAACACTCTCTCTCTATCTGTCTTCTCTTTCTACTTCTCTCTCTCTTTCTCCCTCTCTTCTCTTCCTACTTCTATCTCTCCCTGTACTTCTCTCTCTTTATCTCTCACTCTCGCTCTTCCTCTCTCCTCTCTCTGTTTCTCTATCTCTCTCTCAACTTTTCTCTCTCGTTGCTTTCTCTCTCTCTGCCTCTTTCACTCCCTCTCTGTCTTTCTACTTCTCTCTCTCTCCATCTCTCTCTCTTTCTACTTCTCACTCTCTCTCTCTCTTTTTTACTTTTATTTCTCCTCTCTCTCCCTCTCTGCTTTCTCTCCCTCCCTCCCTCTCTCTCTCTCTCTCTTTCTCTCTCTATCTCATTCTCTCTCTTTATTTTTATTTTCACTGTCACTCTTTCATGCTCTTTCCACTGCACTCTCTCTCTCTCATTCTCTCTCTCTCTCTATTTCCTCTCTCTTTCTACTTCTCTAGCTCTCTCTCTTCCTCTTTCTCTTTCTACTTCTCTCACACTCTCTCTACTTCCCTCTCTCTCAGAGCACTCTCTCTCTCTACATTTTTTTTTTTTCTTTCTTCTCTCTCTCTCTCTCTTCTCTCTCTCTTTTTTGTATTCTTCTCCATCTTCTCTCTCTTTCTGTCTCTCTCTTTCTACCTCTCTCTCTCTCCTGTCACTCTCTGCTTTTCCCTCTCCCTCCATATTTCTCTCTCTCTTAACAACTCTCTCTCTCTCTCTCTCTTTTTATACATCAGTGAGTTCTCTCTTAGTCTCTTTATCACATTCTCTCTCTCTCTCTTTCTTCCTTTCTACTTCTCTCTCCCTTTCTCTCTCTCTCTCTTTCTACTTCAGAGAGCTCTCTCTCTTTCTACTCCAGAGAGCTCTCTCTCTCTTTTTCTCTCTTTCTACATTTCTGTCTCTCTCTCTGTTTTTAGTTCTCCCTCTCCTCTCTCTCTCTCTCCCTCTTTCCTCACTCTCACTTTTCTCTCTCTCTCTCTCTTTTTACTTCTGCCTCTCTCCCTCCCTCCCTCTCTCTGTCTCTCTTTCTTTCCCTTTCTCTCCCTCTCTCTGCTTTTCTCTCTCTTCCCTTTCCACTTCTCTCTCTCTCTCTACTTCTCTCTCCCTACATCTCTCTTTTTCTCCCTCCCTCTCTCTTTCTCTCCCTCTCTCTCTAGTCTCTCTCTCTTTTTACTTCTCTCTCTCTCTCTCCCACTCCCAGCTTCTCTCCCTTTTTACACACACACACACACAGATATATATATATATATATATATATATATATATATATATATATCCATCTCTCTCTATACTCTCTTTCAACCCTCTCTCTCTCTTTCAACCTCTCTCTCTCTCTCTCTTCTCTCTTTTCTCTTCTTCTCACCCCCCATCTCTCTTTTTACTTCTCTCTCTCTTTATACTTCTCTCTCTCTCTCTCTCTCTTTTTCCTTTTCTCTTTTTACTCATATCTCTCTCTCTCTCTCTCACTTTCTCTCTCTTTTTCACACTCTCTTTCAACTTCTCTCCCTCTCTCACTCTCTTTCAACTTCTCTCCCTCTCTCACTCTCTTTCAACTTCTCTCCCTCTCTCTCTTTATCTCTCTCCCTCTATCTCTCTCTCTCTTTGCTTCCCTCTCTCTCTCTTTCTTTCTTTCTCCCTTTCGACTTCTCTCTTACTACAACTCCCTCTCTACTTCTCTCTCTTTCTCTCTATCTCTCTCTCTTTTTCTCTCTCTATTTCCTTACCTCTTTCTACTTCTTTCATTCTCTCTTTAACTCTCTCTACTTCTCTCTTTCTACTTCTCTCTCCCTATTGCTCTCTCTCTTTCAACTTCTCTCTCTCTACTCATTCTGCTTCCCTATCTGTCTCCCTCTACTTTTCTACTTCTCTATCTATCTCTCTCTTTTTCTCTCTCTCTCTCCCCCTCCCTCTCTCTTTCCCTTCTCCACTCTCTCTCTCATTCTCTCCATTTTTACTACTCTATGTCGCACTTTCTCTCTCTTTTTACTTCTCACCCTCTCTCTTCACTCTATCTCTCATTCTCTCCCTCAACTTCTCCCTCTCTCTCTTCCTTATTCTCTCTTTTTACTCTTCTCTCTCTCTCTCATTCTACTTCTCTCTCCGTCTTCATTTCTCTTACTACTTCTCTCTCTTTCTCTCTCTCTCTCTTTATCTCTCCCCTTCTCTCTTTTTCGACTTCTCTCTCCCTTTTTGCTTCTCTCTCTCTCTTCTCTCTCTTTTTACTTCTCTCTCCCTCTCCCTCCCTCTCTCTTTACTTCCTTTGCTCTTTCTCTCTCTCTCTTTCCCTTTATCTCTCTCTCTTTCTACTTATCTCTCTATACAACTCTCTCTCTCTTTCTCTCTCTCTTTCCCTCTTTCTTTCTCTCTCTTTTTTCACTCTCCCTTCCCTTTCTCTCTTTCTCCCTTTCTCTTTTTCTCTCTTTCTCTCTTTCCCTATCCCACTCTCTCTCTTTTTAGTTTTCTCTCTCTTTCTACTTCTCTCTCTATCTATGTCTCTCTCTCTCTGTACCTCTCTCGCTCCCTCTCTTTCTCTCTCTACTTCATTCTCTCATTTTACTTCTCTCTCTGTCTCTTCCTCTCTCTATTTCTACTTCCCTCTCTCAGTCTACATCTCTCTCTCTCTCTCTCTCTCTCTCTCTCTCTCTCTCTCCCTCGCTCTCTACTGCTTTCTCTCTACTTTTCTCTCTCTTTCTCACTCTCTCTCTTTCTCTTTTTCTTTCTCACACACTCTCTCTCTATTTAGTTTTCTATCTCTTTCTCTCTTTTCTCCCTTTCCCTCTCCCTTCTCTCTCACTTTCTCTACTTGTCTCTCTCTATACATCTCTCTCTACTCTCTTATTCAATTTCTCTTTCTCTCCCTCTTTCTACTTCTCTCTTTCTACATCACCCTCGCTCCCTCTCTCTCTCTCTACTTCTCAATTTCTCTATCTCTCTCTCACAATTTCTCACTCTCCCTCTCTCTTTTTCTCTCTTTCCAGTACTCTATCTCACTCTCTCTATCTTTCTCTACTTCTCTCTCTCTCCCTCTTTCTACTTCCCCCTCTGTCTCTCTCTCCCTCTCTTTTATTTACTTCCCTCTCTCTTTCTACTTCCCTCTCTCTTTCAACTTCCCTCTCTCTTTATACTTCTCTCTCTCTCTTTCTTTTTTCTCTCTCTCTCTCTCTCTCTCCCTCTCTTTCTCCCTCTCTCTCTCCCTCTTTCTTTCTCTCTCTCTCTCGCACCCTCTCTCTCCCTCTCTTTCTCCCTCTCTCTCTCATTCTACTTCTATCTCTCTCTACCTCTCTCTCTCTTAACTTCTATCTCTCTCTCTACTACTCTCTATCTCTCTCTCTCTCTTTTTCTCTCTCTTTTAATTTTCTCTCTTTATTTCTCTTTCTTTCTCTCTCCCTCTCTCTCTCTTTTTATTGCTCTCTCTCTCTCTCTCTCTCTATCTTTTCTACTTCTCGATCTCACTCTTTCAAATTTTTCAATCTCCCTCTCCCTCCTCTCTCTCTCTATCTCTCGCCCGCTCTCTATCTCTCTTTCTACTTTTTTTTTTCTCTCTCTACTTCTCTCACTCTCTCTCTCCCTTTCTATTTCTCTCTCTTTTTTTCTCTCTCTCTCCCTCTTTCTACTTTTCTCTCCCTTTCTCTCTTTCAACTTCTGTCTCTTTCTTTCTACTTTTCTATTTCTTTCTCTCTCTACATGTCTTTCTACACTCACTCTCTTTCTCTATCTCTCTCTCTCTCTCAATCTCCCTCTCTCTGTCTCTCTCTCTTTCCATTTTTTCCCTATCTCTCTTTCTCTTTCTACTTCTCTCTCCCTTTTACTACTACCCTCTCCCATTCTCTCTCTCTCTTTCTTTTTCTACTTCTCTCTCTTTCTCTCTTTCTACTTCTCTCTCTCTCTTTCTTTTTACTTTTCTATCTCTTTCTCTCTCTTTGCTCTCTCTCTACATGGTCTTTCTACTCTCTCTCTCTCTCTCTCACACCTCCTTCTCTCTCTCTCTCTCTCCTACTCTCATTTTACTTCTGTCTCTTTTTACTTCACTTTCTCTCTCTTTTTTTGTAAGACCCACGCGCGCCACGAACCTGGTCTAACCTTACATTTTGTGTCGTGACCCGTCTACATATTATGATCGAGCCAAGTGGACCAAGTGTGTGAAGAAACCCAAGACCCAGTATGAAAATTTACTCAAAAACAGTCAAAATGAGGGTGGGATCGCAGGTTTTAACTGGCAGGTCCGACCCCCCATCGACCCCCACCATCGACCCGTGACCGGGTCGCGGGTCTATGGTGTCCCCCCCCATCGACCCCGATGTCGGGAAAAACAGCCACGAACCCGAAAATTAAGAAACTTTCCTAATTTCAATTGGAACCTTTCCTAAACTCAATGGGACTTATTTTGGGAGGTTTTACTCTATACATAGGGCGTCCCTAAGCCTCTTTCACTCCTTTTACAACCCTAATTGGATTGAGAAAAAGAAGAGAAGGAAGAGAAGGAGAAAGAAAGAAGAGAAAGTGAAGAAGAAGACCAAGGAGGGAATTCGGGAAACTCGGATCTCGACAAACCTAATGTATGAATACATTCCCCATGATTTATTTAAGACCTTAGAATGGTTTTATGAAGAGGGTATGACTTAGAGAAACCCAAATCACCCATCCATGGTTGGGGTTTCAATGGAAACCATGGAGGAGATCATTGAAACCATGTAGGTGAAAAAGAATAGTTTCTAAACCATAGAACATGTATGGAATGGACTATAGAAGCGAGCCATAGGACCCCAAACATGAATGAATGGGCGAGATTTGATATTTTTGACTCAAACCATGGGGGTCGCACCTAGGGTCGATGGAACCTCCGACCCTAGCATCGACCCCAGCATTCGGAAGTCCGGGAAAGGAGGGGTAGCACCTAGGGTCGATAGAACCTCCGACCCTAGGCATCGACCCCGGTTAACGACAAGCTGTAAAAATTAGAATAAATTCTAATTAAATTATCTCGACTTTGTTAGGTCTTCTAGCAATATAATATTGATATAAAAGTGATTCTTAAGGCTTGAAGAGGATCTACAAACAAGCAAAGGTGAGGAAACGGGACTCTAAACTAATTGGTTAATAACAAATTGTTTTTTATTTTCTTGAGTCAATGCTATGCTTGATTCTATGCGAACATGTTTGTAATGTGCATTCAACATGTCATCCAATATTTATATTATTTGTTCATGCATAATTACTTTATTGTTTATAACATGATGATGATGATGATGATAGGAATAGGCATGTGAATGTGTGTGTGTGGTTGGTGTACTTGATGCGAGCGAGTATCGGGGGTGTCATAGTTTGGGCCTCGGCACTCTAGCTCTATCTCTAACTCAAGTCTTGTGCATTAGCATCGTCGTATCGTCATTACTTTAGCGAGACTATTCACGTCGTAGAGTATCGGGAGGTGGTCTCGGTCCTTGTAGTCTCGACTTTACCGGGGGCCTTAGCTCTATCTCTATGGGCGTTACGAGGGATCTTTGGGGTGAGGCCTTGGATACACCTTGTTTGGCATTAGGATTGGTTGGTTGCGAGCCCGTTTGCAGCCCTCGCCACGGGGGCTTGCGTGATGGTATGGCCGCCACAACAATAAGCGTTAACCTTTGTTGTATAATGTTCATGAATTGGGTGCTTGTGAGTCGGCGAATCGCGTTACCTTTGGGCGGCGTCACACACTATGTCTGAGGCGGGGTCAATAAGCGTTAACCTTTGACCACCTAAACCTTTCTATTGCATATTGCAAACTTAAAACCAGACCAAAGATATGAATTGATTGCATGCATATGTTTGTTGCATTGTTTTGTTTACTCACCGAGCTCAAGTTGGAGAGCTGACCCTCGCGCGTGCAATTCTTTTTAGTTTCTGATGTTGCTGGTACTACGATTGAAGATTTTGTCTACACGCCAACATATGAAAAGGGTGGAGGCTATGAATGGGCAAGGCGTGGAGAACGAACATGGTTCGTTAAGCGGCGTTTCAACGGTGGATAACGTTTAGTGTTTAGTTTTTCGTATTTGGATATTGTAATATGTATTAAGTTATGTTTTGATTACTTGGAAATAAATGGAATATTAATTATTTATCATGATTAGACCTCGAGTCCATTATCCTTAAGACTTCCGCTATTTATTTTTATTACCTCGATTAATGTGGAATGTGTTTTTGTTTTATCATATGTGGGATAGCCTATTGTGAGATCTGGTTGAACCGTTGGTTTATTGACGGTTCATCACACCATTCCCCGGTTGGAGTAGAATTGGGGTGTGACAACTTGGTATCGAGCTCTCGTAGGCCTTATCCATTAAACCTGAATACTACCGGCCGGAGTCCATGAGGCCGAGTTAGGATAAATTAAAAGCTTAAATACAAACAAACCATAAGCTTTTTGTGTTGGTTGAGAAAGAAATTAAACAAGGCGATAATGTACATATAAAAGGTGGAACCATCTATATACACTCAAAGCGAAAGAAGACCAAAAAAATTATCCTAATAAATAAATAATATAGGGTATTATCTATAAGTTGGGTAGTTATCCAAGTATACAAGGATATAGTACAATAGCAAGAAGGGAGCTTACGTAAAGCGAGAAAAGTGAATCCGGGTTGGTACTCACAAGATGTGAAACTTGTTGTATGACAAGGGAAGAAGAAAATGGCTAGTAATGCCCAATTCCTGCAAAGGTAAGGGGAAAGATCTCGGGCGAATCCAGCGAGAATAGGAGAATAACGTCCATTTAAGAATAAGAGCAACTATAAAGAAGATAAAGCTATACTCTCGGGTGGCGTGGAGACTCAGTGAGATCCATTACAAGCTGATCTATTGCCCACTAAGCAAGAAGAGGATGTTGCAACTTGACCCCCACCCCTATCGGGGTCAAGAATGGGTAATGAAAACTCATCCGAGCGGATGCTGGATAATGATAATCAGATTAGAAGCGAATCAAAGGAGGTAAACAACGGACCACTCCAGCCAACCACCTAGACTATCAATTACCTTGGTTATGGTTGTCATAAACTTGACCCAATAAAATACAAGAACAGCAACAAATGAGATCGACTATGCAAGTTGCTATCCAAATTGCCAATGCTACATCAACACCTGCGGGTCAATCCAAGTATGGTACCAATTGGTAGCATCACTGCACCCCAATACTTGTTAGCTATAACACAGTGCCTACCACACAGCAAGTCCCTGTAATGCACACCCTAGTGCAGAAGTTTGGTGCACAACAAGCCGTGTATCAAGGTGGTTAACCTTATCAACCACCGATGTATGGGATAGTTGCATCATGATAGAATGATCCGATAAGGATTGAAGAATGTCTTCTGAAGATGATACCTCGGACATTTTCAGCAAAGGATCAAATCTATTGTGGCCATGTAAGTAGATATGTTTATATAGGATGCGGTGCATTATTGATTTACTCTTACGATTATAGAGGATGCACATACCAGATTTTAAATTCTCGTATCTTGACAGGATACCTTCTTCATTTAACTTGTCAATTGGAGTTATAGATATTGTTTCTTTAGTATTAGTCCCGATTATATCAATCCGAACCACTCTTGTAAGACCCGTATCAAACTAACCGGTCTTATCACCTTGAACCAGGTTTACCCATCTGGGCG